>JAGVSQ010000436.1:0-31314 GCA_022683975.1 Rhyacophila evoluta | reverse complement strand
ACCTTATTTTCATTAGAAGTTATAAACAAATTAAAATGCGCGTTGATAGCTGTGAAGCAATATAATATACTATTGACGTTGAACTGAAATATAAACAAAAAGCGTCTTTAACTTCGTGAAAGTATTTTTGAGGTTAGCAATAATTATTATGTAACAAATGTGTTCAAATAAACATTTTTTAATATATAAGAGGAATTACCACCGATTTCAAACGTAGCTACTTCAGCTACAACCGGCGAAGGCATTATATTCGACAGTTAAATAAAAAGTATTTTTTGATAAACAACAATTTATTTTAAATGTCAAATGACCACTTCACATCATAGACAAAGAGTAACAACTTTTTGAATATGTTCCAACGACAAAAAAACTATATAGACACATCATATCATACAAGCATGGTTGGCTACATTATTCTAATTTTTATTAGGATGTGTTTAATATCTTTATTTATCTTCAATGCTAAATACTTAATAGCTGAAAATGTCAATCATCTAAAAATATCGATAAATGTTAATAAAATACTTTAATTTTTACTTATTTGAAGATTCAATAATTAAAATTTCATTTTTTGGTGATACTGATTTTTTTAATTTAACTTTCATTGTTACTAAAAAAATCTATTAAAAACGGCAATTTTTGCTAAAAGTATGCAATAACAATTTATCATTATTGATGTAGGTATCGGTAAGTTGCCATAGAATCATAAAAAACAATGATAATTTAATGACAGTCCACTTATTTTTTTAATAATAGTAATTTCCATACTTTTTTTATTGAAGTTCAGCTATAATTTTGAGAATAAGCGTATGCACGCTAATGAATCATGAAACAAATATAACTCGACTTTTCTTCAAAACAAAAAATTGTGGGAAAAACTTAAAATTGTTAAATCAAGTAATTTGTTGTATTACTTAGTTTTTCAGTTTCTAGCTTAAACTTAAATCTCTTGACTGCATATTCTATAAGATTTAAAATAAAAATATTGAAACTCTTGCATATATTTTTATATAATATTTATAAAAAATGATATTACTGAAGATGATAGTCAGACCACTGAATAGATCCATAAGAATCGTTTGCTATATAGTAACAACGCTCGTCAGTTAGACTACTAGTAACACTTAGTTGCTTTATGCGGGGTAGTTGATGTGGTATTTTAGATCAAGATTTATTAAATAAACAGCTTCGCATTCGGCTTGTTTTGTTTTCGATGTTAAATTAGAAACTACATTTTAGAATGCCCTTTCATTCATTGTAAATTTCACTGTAGATTCTTTCGTAAACCGGACTATATTTTAACGGCGGCAACTGCACTCAGCTAAAATGGTTAAAAAAGCCAAAGTATTTAAACCCGGCGATTATGTATTTGCAAAAGTCAAAGGATATCCAGCATGGCCTGCTAAGGTAATAATCACTGTATTATTTACTATCCCATTATTTCTTTATTGTATTATTATAAATTTCTTTCGATTCGTACTGAATTCAGCCAACAAGCGTTAAGCTAACCCCAAAGTGTGCTTGACGTATGCTTATTCTGTATGTCAAAAGGTAGCTTGTGTTTCTCTCTAGATGTGTGTTATTTTTATCGATATGACACAATTCGCACTCAGCACCGTTATTATTAATAAGTAAACAAAGTCAATGCCTCAGATCTATGCCTGTAACAATATACGTCGGAACTGTATTATTACTTAGGACCTGTTTATAATGTATTTAAGTACTATCTAGCTTGTGTTTCTATAGCAACAGACTTTTTTTGTGGAGGTAATTGTACATAACCTATGAAAGATATCTATAATCATTTATTAGCTTGTTGCAAACATATATTTTTTGAAGCGGGAAAACAAATCTCACACAGGACACTTCTCTTACACGTACAGTTATCAAACGCTTAAAGTCTTGATGTCAATATTTGTTTGCACTTGTATAACTTTCGAGAAAATGGGAATGTTTATATATCCATTTTCTTACTATTAATTTTATCATTAAAAAGAATAGAGTAAAAGTAATATTTTCAATACCATGCCCGCTCCGGATGTGGAAGATGTTTTGACACATTGTTTTTCACAATGATAAAACTTTTATAAACTCTCCGTCTTTGCCTGAAGTAAATCATATAAATTAAAAACATACATATACTTTGCCATTAGTAATACAACACTGTTAGGGCTATTAGAATATTAAATCATCATATTACAGCTTCAGACTTTTGTATTATTAATTATTAAGACTTTGTTGTGTCAGTTTTCTTTCATGTAATTTAAAACCTGTAATTGATTCCAAATATATTTTGAAGAATAAAATAAATACTTTCATTTTCCTATTAATATATCAAATGCATAATTTACTTAATGGATAATTTAAAAAATATTTTTAGGTGGTGGCATTAAATGGAAAAAAGTATAATATACATTTTTTCGGTACTGGTGAAACGTAAGTTTTTTGAAACTATTTTTACATAACTAATATATTTTTTATATTTAATTGAGTTTATTGAATTAAGTTGGCCCATTTTATTTATACAGGAACAATATCTCGAGTGGTTGTGTTGTTCCTAAAACATGGCCATAAAATAAAATAAGTTATGCCGATAGTATATTTCAAGTCATAGATATACTGTGCGATTTTACTTAACATTTTATTCTTATGAAACCGAAAAGTTATTTAAGCTATACATTAACATATTATTATGAAATAAAATCATCGTACTCCCAGAATCTGCCACAGGCATCTTTTCTCAAAGCTTAGAATACAGATGCTTTGGACCTTTGTTGGGTACCATGTTTTGCAACCATAGAGCAGCACTGTCGGAACGCATGCATTCAACAGGTGGAATTTGATTTTTATCTTGTACAGCTTAGAGTCCCAGACATTTCACATAGAATTGAAGGTTGCTCCAGCTATTACTATTCGAATAGCGAGCTCACTATGCGATGTATGTGCCATCTTCCGTAATGTGTACCCCTAAGTATCTAAAACTGTCAACACTATATTTAGAACATTTTATATAATGAAATTAAAAAAAAACTTTTCTATGGGTTTTAAACTGAAAACCCAGCTTAGAAACCCTTCCGATTTTCTAGGAAGAATACCTTTTTGGCAGCCTGTAGATAGCATTTTAGTGAACTTAACGCCATTTATAACTCAAAATTACCAAAATATCACTTTACGCCCTTTTGGCTTGGAGCAGTCGATATGCTTTGCATGTGTCAGTCTTAAATCAAAATATGGGATACCATCTACTGATTAAAATGATGAAAATATCTGGTAATATTTTACATGATTATTTATAGTGGCAACCTTCCGGCAAATGACCTCTTTGATTATTTTGAGCACAAGGCACAGTTTTTAACAAAAGCCATCAAACGTCGTGATTACAATGATGGTATGGCGGAAATCGATGGCGAGGTCACGGAGAGTGGAATCAGTTCCAACAGTGGTTCATCCTCAAAAGAAGGAGCGGATGTGGAAAGAGATACCTCTGTTACCAACCAATCTAGTGCCATGGACACGTCTACTGATATGGATACCATGGTATGATTTTTTTTAAGAAGTGTTTAATAAAGATGTTTAGTTGGATGTGGTTGGCTATGCACATAGCATGGATTTGCAATCAGCAATTGGAAAATAACTTGATTGGATAAGGTCAGAGGTATGTATAAGATGAAGATACAAACAATTTTGGGTCTGATTTATCCATGTTACAGATAATTCAGAAGAGTCTGGCTTTCATCATTCTAGATAAATATTATTTATTTTTTTGTATCTTTAAATTTTTTGTGTATTTTTAGAATGAGACGGCACCTAGTGAAAGTGAAGCAGATGTTTCAAAATCAGTTCAACGCAAGGTATTTTTTGATATTAGCTATCAGTTTTATGATACATCACGATGACAAATTTTATGTTAACAGTATAATTGTTGTAATAGGGAAGTGAGCTCCAATCTGACAAGGAAGCTGAAGATGTGGAAATGGCTCCAGCAGTATCTTTGCAAACTTCAACAGCTGAAGATTCTGCCGAGGAAAGTTCACAGAGAGGTCATTTTTTTATATTTTCTATATCAATATTAGTGTCTCATTAGTGTTACTATTTGTAACTGTTTGTAACTGCATTCTTCTGACCAGCAAACTAAACTAATTTTTAGACTGGAGTCATGAAAATCAGCTCTTAAAAGTCAGTTAACTGAATACTATATAAATGATGAACAAAAATGAAAAACGGGACATTGATAGAAATTTTCCCTCTTTCAATTTCAAAACTGTGAATCTTTTTGCGTAATTTATTTATCAAAATCAGATTTGCTGCCTTTTGATTGATTTTTAAAGGGACTTTGGCTTGTTTATTAATCAACTCCAATCAGATTTCTGATGACTGCTAATGTTCTAATATGCTGATATTTTTGATTTATTTTGTGTGACTGTAAATTATTATTATGTTATCTATTAATTTGTGTCCAGCTAGATTGTTAATAAATATGCTGACTGTTTATCGATTAGTTTATTTAACCAATGTAGCCTGCTTTAATTTTACAGGTACCGATGATTCTGCTGCAGCAGAAGAGACAGAGTCACTCGATACTTCGACCGGTAGAGCAGGCAAAGGAAAGAAGAATACCCTCGCAGTGAAGACCCCTCAGCCAATGGTAATATTAACATCAATCAATTTTAGGTTCACCCAGAAAATAAATTGACAGTTTAATGTAAGCATTTTATTTTTATAGGCTTTAGAATATAAATTTTTGAAACTTTCAAGTATCCACTACATACTGATTTTAAAAAGTGCATTGGTGATGGATATGGTTTTTTTTTTCAGAAAACTCCTCGAAGGGGGGCAGCAGCTAAGCAAGATATGGTACCGGAACCTAAAATGCCTGTATCAGATGGCATTAGCAGAAGCGGAAGAAAGATTAAACCTAAGAGGTATTAGCATTAATGTACAAATTGTGACTGCACATAATAGTGCCCTAATATACCGGAATTCCGATTTTTCGTTTTTTAAGGGATAGAGGGGGAAAAAAATGATCAATGTGGAAAGTCCCAACCAAAAAAAACATAGTAACAATAATTATCAGATTTTTTGATATTGGTTCATGCAATACTAATCCTACAGAATCAGAACATTAATTTTTTTATTCACAGTCTTTTATACTATGTTGCTCCTGCAGTTTGACATTTTAATTCAAATAATGACCTCTCTAATCCGCGCAATTTTTTTTACAGTGGATTCATCTAGGTATATTCTTAGAATAAAAAAAATATTTTACTCTTTCAAATGCTGACATTACTTAAGGCCGCGTCCAGGCTGGGCAAAAAACAAGCGAACGAAGGCTTAAAACAGTACAAAATAAGCCTTCGTTCGCTTATTCATTGCTCAACCTGGACGCACCCTAACATGCCTTCCAGGGCTCAAACAAGCTTGTACAAGCTTTTTCTATAGAGTTTAAAATTCTTCATCAATGGTTGACAAACACTGGTATAGTTGGGAGGGTTATCTATTACTCTGATGTTCTTTAAAAATGAAGTATCTTTAGGGTGGGTGATACGGTTGTTTACAATTAGTAGTATTTTCTGCCCTTTAACACCCATAGAAAAATCTTGAGTCATAAAAATATCGATGGTCGTTCTTATGTTCCTGGTGGCATGTTAATTTACAGGAAGTGTTTCAAAAACATCAAAACAAAATTTGCAACAATCAAATTTAGTTTATGATGCTAGTTTCAGCTATATATAATATGTCGACTCGTTTTTCTTTTAGATTTTTTTCTATTCCTTCAATTATTTTGAATTTAGAGATATGAGGCAAAAATTAACACTAACCGACTCGACTGCAGTCTCGCTTTTTTTTTACAATAGCTGATGAATGGAGTCGCACGTATTTCTGAGCGTGATGACAAATGTTCAACCAAAACACGAAATTGGGGCAATATATGTAACAGAATCATAATTTTTAGATGATAGATCAGGAAAAAATGAATGCGTGACTATTTAACAATGTTCTTAACCCTTTCATTAGTGAGTTAATTTTTTGTGCATACATGTTATAAGCACAAATCTTTCACCACTATCAATATACACCGGCTTCGAAAACAAGTTGACATAGCGCGCACACACATTCATGTATGTCCATACTACTCTAATGACCGTGAAGTATAAGAAAATGTCAAATGCGGGAATGATAGATTGGGGTTTCACTGTAAACACATGCAACTGGCAGTTTATTATCAATGTGAATATTAGAGATTTTAGAATATATGGATAAAATAAGTGACAGTATTTCACCTCTATGTCAAGTTGCCAAATTATTTTAATAAATGCCTGGTTTGCCCACTATTTTTTGACTCACAATGCAATATTTAAATTTTAAAGATATCTCGATGAAGAAACTGAAGACTCACCAGTCCCTGCTGCGGGAGCCAAACGAAGTAAGCTGGCTTCACAATCTGGTGATGATGAGGTGAATACATCTGCTTTACCAACCACTCAAGCTTCTGTAGCTACGCCTGCTGCTTCTATCCCCATATCGAAAGCTGCTTCCACCAAGAAGACTTTGAATGGAGACCTGAGAAAAATTGGTGGACGATTTAGATACATAAACCAGGTTTGTTTAGCAGTAATCAGTTGGTTTCTGTGCATCAAAACTGTTGTTTTATCAAATATAGTGTTAAGTAGAAATACATTTAATTTTATTGAATCATAATATATAATATAATGTATACAACCTGGAACTTATAATAATATAAAAATAAATTCTATTTCAGAGTGAATTGGCTTATATTCAAGAACCTTTTACTCGTGATAATACTGGTAAGTTTTTCAACTATAATTTATTGTAAAATTAATTTGAATTGTCAAAAATGTCTAATTATTTTCAACCCCATGCAATATTACATCCATAACATTGTTAATAGAAAAGAAATTGGTATGCTTTGTTAGATGTATATTTTTAATGTTCCATTTTCAAATTTCGGATAAAGTAATCCATGTGCAATATTGAAGAGGGTTGTGTTGGCAGAACTGTTGGAATTTTCTTGAACATTTCCCTCCATTTTTTTGTCATGTTAAAATTTTGAGTTCAATGATTCAAAGCTTTATTTTGATGTTAGTTTTCAATTTTGTTGCTTGTGATTAAACATGGATAAATATAATTTGAGGAGAATTGTGAAAAAGAAATCTAAAATAACATGCAATCGAATTGCACAATGCATAATTAACCTATCTGACAGTAAGAAGAACCCTAATGACACATCTATACAATATAGATTTCTAAGAAACAGACATATTAATATAGTGCCTTCAAAAAATTGTACAAAAATTGAAATTGCTACTCGTGGAACTATAAATGAGCGTAATTTTCATTTAAAAGTATCAGAAAATAAATGTCGAAGAAGGATTGCTAAAGAAAACAATTTAGATGCTAGAAAAATTCCTGTTGCTTTTCTACAAAGCATGGATTTAAATCTTTTTGATAAAGTTGGTGAAAGTCTTGTAATCAAACCAGATATAACAAATGCATTGGAAAAAAAAGATAAGAAAATCTCAAATTCCACCATTGCCCGAAAGAATAATCCGGTTGTGAATGAATTCTGTAGTGTCGATAGAATTAATAATTGCATCAGTGATAAGTACACTAATTTACCTGAAGATACGTATCCAGGCCATATTGTAGGAGAGCATAGAAAAAAGGAACAAGTGGGTACAGAGTGTATTTACATTCGAGAGACTGTTATTGCTGATGATACATTGTCTGATTTGAACACTGACTCTTTGAAATTTGGTCATGTAAAATGCACCAAGCCAAATATGCTTTTTAAAACATTGAATGTTGGCGAAGTTGGAAAATCGTATAATTTAAAAAATAAGCTTATAACAGATCGTTATAATACATCTTTGGAACTTTTAAAAGAAACAGATGAACTTAGTGATGCAACTGTAACTTTTTGTCCTACCAATGTATTAGTCAAAACAATTAATTCTGAAGATTTTTTGAAGACTGATTTTGAGGTTAAATTTGAATTGAATGTTCATAAAAAACAGAATGATTCTAAAATGCCTGAAGGGTATTGCATTAATAATGAGGATAAGGAATTTGGTGAAAATTTAAACAGTGTATTTGAAACCATAGACTATGATGAGGATGAATCAATGTTCTCAATAAAAATGGACGATAATTTGATACCTAAACGAAGATTGTCAAAAAAATTTCAGGATATCTGGTGGAATAATTTTTATAAAGACATAATAAGTTTAAAAAATACCATTATTAGTTCAAATAATAATGAAAATAGTGACATAAATATAAGTGTTATGGATATTAAGCATATGTATGATAGTATTATCACTGGAAGATGTGGTAATACGCAAGAAAAGAATATGATAGATAATAAGAATCCTTTACCAGTTGTTTATGCAAATATTGAAGATTTTATGGATTTATCAGAATTATTTAAAAATTATTTCCTGTATTTCAAACATGGTTGCGCCGATGATGATTTTAAAAATAATTGGGAGATAAACAGAGAACTAGATAAACATTGGGATTGTTATGCATTCAAAAAAGATTTGGAATTCATTAACAATTTAAAAGTACCTGAAAATTTTCCATTGGCTTCGAAAATTTCAAATAATTCAAATTATACTGTCCATCCAAGAATTGTTCATATTGGAAACTCGATGTGGATTCTCAATGCTCCTAATAGTATTGCCACTTTACATTTGGAAAACAATCTACAAGATATAGTATTATCAAAGTGTAATGAGAAAATAAATTCCTTTATAACTTTCAACGAATCTAAACCTACAGATGCGGTTGTAGCAACTACAACTGATTATGTGGAAGTTGAGTTAGGTAAAAGGGAAGAAGAAAATATTGTAGGTTTGAAATCAAGTGGATTATCTCATTCTATTGATGGTGATTTGTCCAAATGTTATGAACAAATTGCTACCCAAAAAGAAAGTCTTCCTGTTGTGATTGATGAACAAGAATTGCAAAGTAACGTTAAATCAATTTCGAAAGATAGTGTTGACTCTCGTGTACTCCCAGTTGTGGAAATATTAATTCCAGACGATGAAATAGATGATTTTTCACCACGGAATTGTTTGGTGTCTGAAGAAACTAATGTTGGACACGAGCAGAATATCAATAATTTAATAATAAATAATAATATCATCGGTGCAACTGAAGAGGGTTGTGTAAGCAATCATGCCATATTGTCAGAGAGCGACATATGGACTCGTGCACAGTCAAGTGTTGACATTGGTATTGTAGATACAATTGAGTTATCTAAAAACTATTATCACATGGGCGTAACAAATGTGAATTTTATGTCATATAAAAATCCTGAAGATATGGAAAAAAAGGAATGCGGCTTAACTGAACCAATTCGGGTAAATAATCTTAAAGATTGTGTGAGTACTTCTGGTGATGTATTTCAAAAGTCATTGCTTTCAAGATCATGGAGGGAAAATGATATTAATATAAATCCATACTTGAAAAATTTTCCAAGATCTGAAAATATTGATTTCAATTATTCTAATAAAGTAAATCACTCATACCAGATAGAACACAATGGATGGGATTGTATTAAAAATATAGAAGGTGAAGTGCTGAGTAAAGACAATGGTTATTATTTTAATTATCGGCTATGCAATAATACTACTTATAATAGAGAAAATTTGCCTAATCTCATTAATGGAGATGATGATATCTTTCTTGACGACAATGAACCCGATTTAGATGCAAATGCTGGTGGCTTAGGTGACATAATAAGGTCATCGTGGAATGTTTTAAGTCAAAGAGGTGAGTGTCACTCACTGACGGATGAAGAGATGCCTCAAACAAAACAAATAAGTCAGTACTCAAATATTGGCCAGCAGGATTGTTTTTTTGATGAAAGTGTTTCTAACGAGTACCGCGATAATGGATTTGCTCAAATTAATAATATGGTTAATAGTTTAAACCAATTTGACCATCAAAATAAAATAAATTCGCCACATCCTTCATACACTAATGGAAGTTATATGAATCATATCTTTGCATGTGATGTAACTAGAGACTCGAGTATGAGTACATCTCTGTTATCAATGGAGAGTATAACATTGGATGATTTTAATTTCTCATCTGGAGGTGAGACAAAGTCTGGTAATATCAAGAAACAACAAAAAAAGAAACGCTTGAGGCGAGGAGAGCGCATTTTCCAAGTTATTACTGATGAAATAGCTCATTTCACTAAAGACCGAAAAGGTATAGACACACAGTTATTGCTTTTTGAGAACACTTCTAGTACAGTTAAACACAGTTTGACTAAGTATCAGTTGAATGTCCGTAATGTAGTTGATTTTCTAAATGGAAATAATAAAAAGTATGTCACAGATATATTAAAGCAGATACCGAAATCAAAAACGGATTTTAAAAAGATTAGAAATTATCCGATTCGCCGTGATTATAATAAGAATTTTAATTTAAAAAAAAAATTGTATAACGGCAAATATGACTCCCGTGTATGGATGTTCAAGAGTGGTATTAAGACTGATACAAAAGATATTTGGAATGATGGCATTGATAATGAATCGTTAAAAAAAGTGAAGCAAAAGATTTTAAGTGAGTTTCCAAAAAGAAATTCTCTTTATAAGAGAATACAAAGGATTGCTGAGGGTCAAAGAGAACAAACAGAGTGGGGCAATTTTTGTACGGTTTTATCTTCTGACAGTTCCAGCGGATCTGATGAGCCGGAATTTATCGACAGTCATAAATATTGTTATTACATAAGTTCACATTCCAATACAGAATTAAGTTCAGATGAGAGTGGAGTATTCAATGGTCCCTTCTATGCTATAAGGAAAGATTATAAACAAAACATAACTGAGGTTAGAGAGAAATTTGGTTATGATGAGGGTAAGGAAAATACATATTTGGACACAGGAATTTCAATAGAATATTCAATTTCTTTGGATGCCAATACGCAAATTACTGGGTCTTGTGAGAATGAAACAGAAATCCTTAATAGAGATGGAATTAAAATGGTAGAGTCAATTGTGACTCACTTAAAAAGTCCTATAAATAATCCAAATTTGAGAAATGATTCTGAATCTCAATTACTCAAGATGAAATCATCTGAAATTGAACAAGTCTCAGCTCTAAATAGAAATCGGTCGAAGGATTTAGATGATTCCTATTTTCAATCAGAAAATCTCATTAATATTGATGAAAAAAGAGAATGTAAAGATATTGTCATATACATGGCCATGAGAGTTCCGTGGTACCGGATTCCTCATGATATGTATATCAAGTTATTTAAAATTGTTGCTTTCAGTGAGCACGAAAATGGTAGTAAACGAACTGTTACTCTAAATTCTAAACTTATGCTGGAAAAACAGAATATTAAATTACCTGTATTGGAGCTGGATAAGATACATGAAAAAAATATCAAGAGGAAATGTCGTAAAAGACGACGCGTTGATCGATGTGGTGGATTTCTAAAATCCTTAATGAAGAATAAGAAGAAAAGTCATTTCTGTAAAACTGACGCCACGCTTGCAAGAAAGAGTTTAAAAAGAAAGTGTGCAGAAAAAGCTGAAGTTAGCATCAAGTGTCTTATTGGCGAGTTGAGTAAAGATGACTTCGACGATTGGGGTGAATCTTCACATAGTGACGCTAGTGATAACTTCCAATTGAGCGATTTTGAAAGTGGGTCCAGTGAATGCAGTTCTCTCGCCAACATAACTAATCAGTCTTACTCTGAAGCAGAAATGTCGCTTGATGATGTATCAGATTGCAGTGATGTTACAATTCAAGAGAATTTAGATGCTTTTGAAGTTGTCCCTAAAGTTTGCCTACAAGGTTTCCATATCCTTAGTATTCCATATTGCTGAGAAAATTAAGTGTCCTTTGCAATACTTATTCTATCTAAACTGCCAAAACTCATTCCATTTTAAAAATGGAATGTGAAATCTTGTCTTGATGTTTTTTTTGAGAATTGGTTGTCAGCCAATTGTTCAATCAAAATCTAGTAGCTGTGTGATCTTATTTTTTTTTTCCATGCCCACTCTGAAAATAAAACATGGATTTCTCGGCTACTGAGGAATGTAATCTTGTAGCTAAGTAAGTAAAATGCTTTTTGGAAAATTATTTTTCAGACTCTTCATTGGGACAGCAACAAAAAGACAATATTCTTATCGCATTTCTTCCGAATGGTAAACCTGTGGGGATCAAATTGTTTATGGTGAGATATTTTTAAATGTTTATTGTAACTAGCTATTTGTCCACCATATGATTACCGTCAGTGTTTGCTTTACAGTAAAATATCATGGCATATGATGAATAAAAAAAAAACAGGAAACACAATAATGGGGCTGAGATATTTTAATCTCGGTGGGAGTTTGAAAATGCGAGAACAGACTTAGCAGCTTCCTTTTATCATTTATCATATATTTTTATTCATTAAATTTTTAACCTTTCCTTCCTGATGATGTAAACTGAGTTGATATTGTGTTTAATTGTATGATTATCTGTGTAAATATACTTAACGCAGAGTTCATATAGTAGGTACGTCTCTGTAATACGTTGATTTGTTGGATAAAAAAGTTACAACTATTTACAAACACAAGTATTTATCAAAAGCCACAATAACAAATGTTCTGTCAAAAAATCGGGTATAACTTTGCCAATGTGGATCAAAAATTGGAGATTCTGCAATTATCAAACAAAAAAAGAATCCGGTTAATATGCAATATCTCCAAAATACTTGTATGTTTATCGTATAGAAAAGAGAATGGGCATAATTTTTTTTTATTATTCAATTTGTATTAAATTTCTGCAATTTTTGTTTAATATTTACATTAAATATATTTTTTTCATCAATTTGTGTATTTTGAAAAAATTATTCCTGTAAAAATAAATTCATTTTCGTAAATATCAAGGCAACAATTATGTATATTAAGTTTGTATGAAAATCAACTTCTGACTGAGGTGTTGGAACATATCGACGTCAAGGAAAACCTGTACTCAATATTTTTATTTTAGGACCGTCCTGAGACATTTGCAACGCCGGCTGTTCGGTTGCAGTGGGAAAACAAAGCTGCCAAAAATTATATCAAATTGAAACAACAGCTAGGTACGTATGTCATATGAAAAAAGTTTTAATAATACATATAAAATGAAAATTACATGCGGTGAAAATGTGTAATTTACCTTCTAGCAACAAAAACTGAAAATGATTTAACCATTTAAAATTGGCAAATAGTGTGGAAAAACTTTGACAGGTTTTATTAAGATTGGCAATGGCAATGAATTGATCAAGAAAAAAATCTTTACAGGCGTGGGATCTATTATAATGAAATTATTCATTTTTATTTTAGAGAGTGGAGAAGTGAAACCGGAATCTTTGCTAAATCAGTTGGTATCTGATCTCAAATTGACCGACGATGAAATCAGCATGATGAAAAAGGAAAGAGATTTAGGTAATTCTTGAAATTACTCTTGTAGGTTATGAATGCAGTGCAATTTTTAACTAGTGCATGTAATAATGCTTTTTTTTACCCATTAGTAACATAAAAGTATATTGGGTGGGTATATGATATTTATGTTTCTTCATAATTCTACCTGATCCGAAGTAGGTGCTCTACTAATGTGCGCTGATGACTTATATATCATATAATTATTGTTGTCCTGCTTGGCTGTTAGTCGTCGTAGTCATACAGTTGTTTGATTTTTTGCGCATTGACACAAATAGCATATTTTAAATTACAAACACTTCAAAAATTGAAATTTCTATTTTTAAAGTAAAATCGCTAGTCACTTCAGTGGCATAGTTGGCAAGCGTGTTTGTTATCGTTCAGAACTGGAATTTGTGGGTCCAAACTTTATAGGTGTGTAAAAATCAACATATTTTCAATGTTTATTTAAATACAATGCATAATAGACAAATATATTGGTTTATGTATTTGATTAAGATGTCCAGCGGAATCAGTTGAATTTCCTGCGAGTTGAGGCCAAACTTTTGGAGCTTGAAAATCAAATGAGGTCAGCACTGGGATTCTCGGGAGCTGATGCCGCCTTGGGGGTCAAGTGTCTTCAGCAAATTAACGGTAAAAAAGTTCATTCAGTGTATAACATAAATATTTTGAGTTTTCAATCTGCATCTTTTAACACATGTTGTATAAATCGCAGCACTAGAAATTCGTCCACTGATGCTGCTGAAGCATCCCAGCATATTAGAGACAATCAAACGGACGCGTCATTATGTTGGCAAAGGAGATGATCTCACTGAAGAGGAGAGGGATGAATTCAATATTCAAGCACATGAGATCAGGAAACTCTCTGAACAATGTTTCAATTCTTGCAAGGTATAATATGGGTCTTATCAAAATTTAATGTTTCTTCAATGTATAAGCAACTCTTTCTTTTGTCGTATTAATTAGTTTAGTAAGTTTCATGTTTATTAGCTTCTTCATTATGAATTGTTCAAATTGGATTTAATATTTTTCTACCGAGATTTTTTTGACATCAATCGAAATTTGTCGATAGAATCAACTAATTAGATGTTCGGAATAAAAAAATGATTTGAGGACGAAATTACTGGGAATTCCTGCAACAAATGTTTCAGATGATGTTCAAGGTGGAAGAAGGAAAGAAATTTTTGGAAACGTTTTCTATGTTAGTCCTTCGTTTCAAGAAGTGCATAAAAAATATGACTGAAATGGAGATCATGGAAATGTATGAAGAACCGCCAGGTGATCAATTCATTATTAATAATAAAACTTATGTAAATAAATCTTTCAATGATTTTCTAGACATCTGATGGAAATGCACATTAACTAAATTTGTATGCCCAAATCACATATACTATATCTCAGTTTTATAGGGTTAAGAAATGAATATCTGAGATTTTTCAATGGTACCTTTTATTTCTATTAAGATTTGGTAGCAACATTTTCAAATTTGTGGCCATGGGTTTGTACAAGTCATTAGATTATAATACTGTGTACTCTGTATTAATTGTAGAAATGTCACAACTTGGTGCATATTCTTTGACCCTTGACGAAGATGATGAGTCAGCGGACAAAGACAGAGAGAAAGGTGGAACACCTGAACGAATACTGTCTCCAGCACAAGATAATGCTTCCCTGCAAAAAACTGTGAGTATAACCATTATTTTATATTTAATTAAGCAATTTAAAAAAATATTATGAATTCTGTTATAGTATCCCTGACTAATAGATTATTTATTACAAATTTCATCACTTCTGAAGTGTTTACTTCAGTGTTATTTGTTATAAATCCACCTGTAATATGATTTTGTCTTTATTAATAATCGTCTTTCTTTTTAGCCCTCTAAGAAAATTGCTGAGTCATCGAGCAAATCGCCCAAAAAAGACAAACCTAAATAAATACTGCCCGCACATTATAATTTTTAATTGTAAGGCCATATGAAACGATAGTATTAAATAAATATTTTTTATTACATGCAAGAATGTCATACTGTATATCATGAATGAAGAATAGTTATTTAGATCAATAATTGACGAAATATGTATTTTAACGTTGACAAAGATGATTCTGATATGTATGATCAGATTGCAGAACATCATAAGTTACATAAATAATATATATATCGAAAGAACATTATAACAATCGCCTGGATTCTGAGATACTCTTGTTTTCATCAACCTAAGGATAATAAAAAATGACAAAGCCTATTAATACGGATACGGAGAGACCAAAATGCACTACATAACTAATTCCTTTTTTTGTTTTTTGCTTGAAGATAATCAATGCCGCTCAAGAGTAGTAACGATCTATTTTAATAGATTATTTTGGTCATATGACGAATCTGCCTTGGATTATGAGGCCTCTGTTACATGTTAAAAACCCATATGCATTTTAATTCGGGTACAGGAGGTAGGCTTACAACTTACGATTCTCAATTGAGGACATCACAATTTGATTGTGGCTGGCTTTTACAGTTTTGTTAATTTGATTGTATGGCTATATGCACATCTAGATTATTTTTTTTAAAATTATAGATTTAATAATTTCAGAGAATACTTGACAAACAGATGTTTTTGATATCTGTTGTAAAGTATTCTTTTTTTAGTGAAAATAAAATTGAAGTGTCTTAGAATTGTGGAAATACAATATTTTGTAAAAAAAAACTCATTTATTATGTTTGATTGTGAACATTCTTGATGGTTTCTCAATTTTAATTTTACTAATTTATAATTGAATATGTAAGCTTTATCGGGATTATTATTCGCAATATAGGTGTTGTCATCTATCATCCTTAGGCAGTATTTATTCAAACATGTTTAGTGTACCCGAGTAGAGATCATTTATTTACGTACCATTATAATTTATATGGTGGCAAGTTTACAAATTTCAAAAAATATGAGTAAATATTTCACCAAGCAATCTCAGTTGATAGTAACTCATGTCATTCAATTAAATGCATTTGTTTTTCAACTAAGGCCCTAAAAAACATTGATTAATTTTTAATAAGGTTTAGTTTTAAGTTTTACACTTCATTTAGACATAGGATAAAGCCATTCGTAAAATGAAATGCTACAGATGTATTCATTTCCAACTTGATTTATCTAATAAGTGCTACGTTCAATAAATAAATTTACAAATTAAACTTTCTTTTATTTATTTCAAAATATATATTGCTCCTTTGTAACTAAATGTTTGTAAATAACATGTTATGGAGTCTCGACGATATCAGTAGTGTGAAGTTGCTTTTAAATTGATAATTATTTTTTAAATTATATCTCTAAGCCCTTATCGCTCATATTATTGTGAAGTTGAAGTTCGTTTATACATCAACATTTGAGTGCGTAAAAGCGGCTCCGTGTCGATACAAATTAATATCATAACCACTTGTTAAATGTGAGGACCATTTTAAAAGTATAAAAAAATTCAGAATTTGTTTTTTATGACTTGCATGAATATTCATCAATTTTTTCAGAAAAAATTATTGCATGGCAAGGAAATTTTGATTTCAAGCTTACTAAAAAACAGTTTACACTGCACATTTTAAATGAATTTTATGTTTTTCGTTAACTGTGAAGTAAATAACATTTCTAACAATTATGGAAAAGTTAGAAGCAAGGTTTTAAATAAAATCCAGGTTCTCCGGACAATCAAGACGAGAACAAAGATTGCCGACCCATGCTATATATAAAAGCAAACAAAACATATATAAAAACAATCAAAATCACATTATATATAATAAAAAGCTAAATATCGGCTATCAGCATAGTTTGAAAATGTCAAATTCTTATCAAAGACAGCAGTCTTCATGAAGTATTCAATATTTAAAATATAATTGCAAAAAATGTAATGTTGGTATAATTTCGGCTTTATGCAAGATGAAACATTAGCAATGCTAAAAAATATGGGGTCATATGCATTGCACAAAGCTTGCATGTTCGTCGCTTGGCTATGATATGTGTTCTGACACGGTGCCCATGTTGGATATGTGATTATGTTATTTAGATGGATACACATGTGTTTATCAAGGAAAATTTTAAGACTTCGACCTTAACCTAAGGTATTGATTTTCTTATTCCTTCTTTCAATTGCCTGTTCAATAAGGTAATCCATAAATTTATTGTGTTAATATTTTGGGACAAATTATTAATTGAAATAACAAGAAGTGGAGTTTTCATATTTTATTTGTGAATGAGAAGAATGTACAAGTTATTCTGTAAAATTACATAAGGCGATACATTTCACCCAGTCTTCAAATGAGTCATTCATTGGAAAGAAATAATGTAGCAAATTTTGAATTATAAAGTTAATGGTGAACAATTCAGAAGAATGGTAAAAGTAAAATGAAGAATTAAACTTAATTAATTTTTATATTTAGAGAAACAGATAAAAAATGATTTTGTATGCACAGAACATTATAAGAATTCTTTTTATTTTTGATTAAATTACTGTCAACAATACAAAAATATAAAAAAGTCCACATTAGGTATACCACCATTTTGAATATAATTATTTCACCGTCTAAATACTTCTATAAAATTCTTCAAAAACCTTGATTATTAATATTGGCCTTCCAACATTTAATTCAAATTTACACGCATTGAAAAATATAATTAATTACACAGTCTTAGGAAATTACTGAAATGAGTTTAATCATGTAGTACCTATAATGTGTTAATTAAAATAGAGTAGGTACTACTACTTCTTTCCAGATTTCTTTATTCCGCCCGTTACAAGGGGTCCTTTTTGTGCGGCTTTTGTCTTTGCATCCTGGAAAATTACAAGTCTATTAGTGTAATTGAGAAATTTTAGTCATTTTAATCTTTTGCTAGTTTGAAGTTTTATATGGTATACACTCAAATCGCGTTATAGCGGATACCGAAATAATGAAATTTTCAGTATAACAAAATATATCATGGCAGACCGGAACAAGGATATACCTATTTAACATTCCTTTATAATGAAACAAAATGAGTGGTCACATGAGTTTCGTTATAACGGGATTTGACTATATGTAGGTATAACACTTTAATACCATATCCCTTGTGTGTAGTAAACGGTTTAAGATATAGTAGTAATCTTTTGTGATTGCTTTACCTCTTTCTGATCATGCCAGCACCTTTTAAAGAAGTCTGTATTTGATTCTATATAAGTCTGCGAGTGAGTGAGATATATCCTATTTCAAATATTTATAAAATAACATCAACCAGGTAGGTGTCGGTACTTAAACCAATTTCATTAACCACAGACATTGCCTTCCATATTGATGTTACTACTGGCAGTTTAGTTCTACTTTTGTGGCAAGCAAAACAAAATAATGCCAGGCCTATCTATATACTAAGCCAAAATGTCAGGATTCCTTCAGAATTCTCTTTATTGTAAGGTTACATTTCACCAGATGTAGGATTCAAATACCCGACCTGCTAGCTAAAACCGAATGTATTATATTTTTTAGTATTATAAAATTTGAAAAGAGAAGAATCATAGTATATTTAGAAAATTTTCAATGCTTCCGGTATTACCTGTGCATATTGTTCTTTGATGTAACTTCCAATCGAAATATTTTCTAACTATTCACGAGTGAGAGTAACTTCAATAGTACTCGAACACCCTATTAAAAAATGATTCATACATTTAATATGTAATGGTCTAATGTTATTCTTAATTATGTAAAAAGACTTACTGTGAGAGCTTTCTGCTGATCTTTCAATTTTTGTTTATGTGCCATATCCTCGTCGTCCATATCCTTATCTCCTTTCTTTGGTGCCTTCAATGGCTTCTTCTTACCTCCTTCCCTTCCAGACATCTAAAATTGACAAAAGGGAAAACTATTACATTTATTTTTGACTTGATAAGGAATATTAAATTTTTTTTTCTAAATATGGTGGCTGAATAATAAATATATTGACTTGCAGATTGGTCAATTAAAATGATTGTTACTTTTCGCTAACGAAATGGATTAATACACTATTTCAAATCGAGATTGATAAGACAAAAGCAGTTGGTAAAGTGATATCTCATTTAAAAGAATGTTCATTAGTTCGCGTACACACACGAAAAAGTGTGAGACGGTGAGATATTGTTTTATTATCTTACAAAACACAAAAATTACTAACTTTCATGCTTAATTTATAAAATTTATCGTAACAAAATTCTGACTACATTTTAAGGTTACATTATCAGAAAACAAATATATTAGTGCCGCTTTACATTTAGACCGATTATTACAGATCTGTTAAGAAATATGTGTTACAACATTATTGAAATGAATAATTTCGATAAGCGACAAATAACAATACACAATGCAGCTACTGCGGAGTGAGCAACTTTATCGCGAGTGTCAACGCATTAGATAAATAAAAAGAAACAATAATTTGCAATGGGGCTGCTGTTTACAGCGTCCTACATTTAATGATTTGACAACGTGGGGACGGGGAAAATCTAAACAATAGTTTTATTAAGATACGAAATTATGTTACCTTATTTTCTATATGTCGGCAACGCTAGCAAAATCTCGTGGTTAGCAGTACGGACGTTGCTTTTTCCCAATTTTCTCACTTGAATCACTGATTAGTGTTACAAGCAGTTTCGCCAACTTGGAAAAAATTTCATCAAAAATGTATGTGTCTCGGATATCGGCAAGCGGCAGGATACCGACAACAAGATAGTATGGATGGATACCTATAATAAAAAATGGTTGTAATTTATTATCGATTTTTTTAAATATATATTATTATATGTAATTGAAACTTCATTAGATATAAAAGAATAGGTATTTTATAATTTGAAATTTATAAATAATTCATAGTTATTTAATTATTCAGTAATATTCTAAAAATATATTTTTAGAATATTACTTGAGCATTAAACTTTATATTATGGGGACGTCATTAAATAGTTTCTTCATAAATATGCAAATGCATTGAGTATATTTGTGTAAAAATATCTTTAAAATAAAATAATATTTTCGGAATTCGTGTTCATTTTTGAATTTCGAATTCCGATTTTTACTTTACACGTCCTACTTGGTCTAAATCTAAAAATTACGAACAAAAAATTCTGGGTGGATGTACGAAAAAAAAATCTCAACATAGGGCGAGGCCTAAAAAATTAGAATCCTCCAATTTTTGATCCGATTCCGAAAAAAACCCGAAATTCCGAAAAAAATCAAGAAAATTTCGGAATTCCGAAAAAATCTGAGATTTCGAATTCTGACTGAAACCAAATTTATAATTTTCTCGAAATTTGCAATCCCTACCATTAAATCTTCAGTTTTGCCAGAAATGATATTTTACACACACAAGAAAAATGCTATATGTATTGTAATATTATTAATCGTTCTCAAAGTTGAAGAGCCACTGATATGTATCAGCGGTGTCTAACGTGGCCATCAGGATGGGGCGTTTATTATTAATTTCGTCGGCAACTCTACTTCCAGGTTCATATCATGAATAAAAATGCCCAATCGGTATTTGTGTAAAAGTTAAACTTGTGACTTGTGATTGCATAATTTATAAGATATTGTTATTGTATTTTCGACTCATACTCAAATAACATACTATAAAATATAAAGTATCTTTGTGATAAGCTTGAAATTTGTTAATTTATTTAATCAAGTTTTTTATCCGCAATACATTATTGTAGAAATAAAACAAAAATCAGTGCCTTTTTTCTTTTTAGCGAATTTATAACGGAAGCAATATATCTATATATATATATAGACCGCGGACGAAAAAAGGACGTTACCCTCAATTTTTCAAAATAGCTTTCATTCTATAGCCGGAATGTATAAAACTACACGCTCTATCGAAAGGATGTAAGCTGAAAATACCGAATCAGTGCCTAAATTTAGCTTTTAAGTTTCAAAAAGGGGTGGCATGTGAAATTTGCGATCAGGATAAAAGGCTTCCACATAACTAATTTTATTATCACTTTTGAATTAATATCATATTGAGTGGATAAAATACCAGTTTTAGTTTTCATGCACTCCAAAGTCATTTATATGTAATGTGTTGACATTGGCTCAAAATCAATAAATAAACGTTTTTTCTGCCTCCTGTAAAATTTGTTCTCTGTGGGTTACGTCATTTTTCCTTTCCACAGTCGATATAAATAATATAAATCCCGAAAATGGTATTTGTTTCACATTTAGTCCAGGTAAAATTTTAAATATAATTATTTTTCCTGATGGAAATAATAAAAAAGATTAAAAATAAATGATATTATATTTATATTTATATATAACGAACGCTTTCTTATAATTAAAAAAAAAAAATACTTTGGCACAGATTTGGTGAAAAAAATTACATCTACATAATGTTCGTAAGTGAAAAGTGTGCGAACAAGAGAAGTGATTACTATTTTTTAATATTTTATTGGAATAATATAATGAAAACTTATTTCCCATTTATATCACGTAAGGGTATTTTATAAAAGGAAGCGCTCGATGCGATCCTGACTTCACTATACCTCCGCAGGCGGCAAAGATGCAAAACAATACAGGTCTTTTATTATATTTTCCATTAATAACCCGCCATATTGGAAAATTATATTTTATTCGTTGTTATAATGATGCGAATGTTGTTTCGGGAAATTTTTAAATTGAACGCATAAATATAAGTTAGAGTACTTAAGGGCTTGCATATCATAATATTTTATCACGTACATAGATATAATTAATAAACGTGTGTTTTCATAACTCATATTACTCACGATTATCATCCGTGTAATTTTATGTTTGTTGATATTAGCTACTACTATCCCTCTGCTGTCACTCATAAGAACAACATATTAATTGCAATTTAGAAATACTTTATAAATATTCCGTAATGTATTTGAATAATCTGTAGTGAAGAATGCTCGATATTTTTGAGAAATTCTCTACATGTAAACTCTTAAAAATCAGACCAATAATTGATAAATTAAGGTCAAATAAACAAGGCATCGTGTCTTAGAATCAAATGTATTATGACATAATATAATATAACCATGTTATATATTTTTCTTTTCGCATCGTAAGTCTTCGATGTAGTGGAATTTTAAAGTAATTAAAAACACGTGGCTTTGAAATATTTAAGAACATTTTACAAAATAGTTTATATATTTTATTTTAATATGTAAGATATTATGGCAATAATATCTAATTTTTGCTAGAATTTAATTAATTACTAAAGATTGTAACATGTAAAAACATTGAATGCAGTGTGCATTATTTGTCACATATTTATATTTATATTTCGGCAAGAGAGAGGCGGAAAAAATGAAAATCGTAAAACAGAAGTAGTATATTATATTGTAAAGCTGCATGCTGGGTATGGCGTGCAATGATACGAAGTAAAATAATTGGATAAATAATGCAAAAGTGTATATGCCTGCGGTGCGTCGTAAACGAAAATAGATAGAAATAATAACTGTAAAATAAATCATTTTTCGAAATCAGAAATTAAGTAAAACAAAATGGAAGGATGGGGTGAATAAACGGCGAGCATTTGTTTTAGTTTAAAGAATCTACTGATTGTCGAAGTAGAAAAGTTTTGCGAAGGAACGAGTTACCGCAATATGTAATATTTAAACGAAATACATGTAAGAAGAGGCAGATAGACGAAGTCTTCATATATCTGTAATCTGATATAGGATAAATAATTCTTAATATTCATATTTATCGACTGTAGAAAGGAAGCAGGACGTATATATATATATGTATGTATAGTAATTTTAGGAAGTTGCAGTTAATCCAAAATAAAAACATACGACGCCACTTTATCTAGTAACATTTGAATAACTTAAGGTACACACTGCATCGCTTAGTAGTGGATGTAAACGAAGGACAGCGGCGTCTGTGAATTATTTATTTCATTTCCGAACAAAGTTGGTGGAAGTGTCAGTCGAGACTCGAACCAATTCAGTGACATCTCACAAAATTGGCCGACGAAATGAATAAAATACGTCCACAGAAATATCATTCATTTATTTTAAAGCTTCACTGGAAAGGAAGGGTAAGATAAGATCTTAAGCGATTGTTTGCCTTCCAAATCTATTTCCGAAGTGAGATATAATGACAGCGCATGGTACCTGTTATCAGCTGACCTCGTATCATCCCTGATAACGACGGTGTCACATAGTTCCAATAAATTCATCTTGTGTAATAGATAAAACATATGTGACAGAATTACAGTAGCCTGAAGATGATGCAGATGAGAACGGAATCCTAAAATGTTCATTTCACTGTAGGGATATATATTCTGTTCGGTGATGCAAAAATTGATTTTTTTGTAAAGCTTAATTCCGTCACTATAAAGTACAATAAGTCATATTCTATTAAATACAATTATGTCTTTTTTATTTGTAATGAACAAATTTACAATAAATCATGCTTTATACCTATTTTTAATTCTAATACGAACACAAACATTTAAGCATTGATTATTTTATTATATTCTAGGTCAACACTTCTTCTGATTAAATGCTCGTGTAAATCAATTTCAGAAAATAAATAAAATTGCTTTTAATAGAATATCAAATGTTTTTGTACGTCACTGGCGGGCATCTCTTTTCCTGTCAGCCTATCCGGATACTTTCTACGTCAATCAAGTATAATTCTGGATACAACCGAAATTCATCTATGCACTCCACTGCATTGCTAGACGCCATGTTAGATCTGATGATTGGGAGGTTAAAATGAATAAAATTAAACTTTGCTAAAAAAGTTGATGTGGATCAAATTTTTTTTTTCTTCTTAGATATACATCTAATCAATACGGATTCACACATTTTTGTCGATAGTTTTTATTATTTAAGTTTAAATATAATTATACTCGGCATTAACTTATATCCACCGCAAGACTCTTAAGTCACGCTGTTTGCAACGAAGAGATACGAAGACAGACTATAGAGTTTCTCACCATAGCAAGAGAATGAGACACCCTAAGAAAGTCACAACCGGACCGAATCTTCTTCAAGCTTACTGGATTAGGCCGTCTTGAAGATCTCTTAACACTATCGACAAGATTTGACTCAGCTATAGGCTGGTTGTACGATCTGAGAAAATGAAAGAAGACTGGCTTGCGACACGAAACATTGATGGCACTGTGTAGTGTCTGTATGTTTACCATGTTATCTCTGAAAGTGGAGCATATGAATCTACACCGTGTGAAGATATCCACTCCGGAAGTAGAGTAAATGAATCTCCGCAATATGAAGACATGTCTTAAGAGATTATTTTCACGAATATTGTTTGTCAAACAATTGCTCAACCTAAAAGGCATCCAGTCCTGCGTTCTCAGGTTATTAAAAATCTGACAAATGTGGCAATCGAATTCGTATTCCCTTAATGCGAGGCGGGCACGCTAACCTCTAGGCTACCGAGTTGCACGTAACTCTATTGAGATGAATATTTGAGTTATGAGCAATTGGCGCATGATATCTTTAATTACTTGACAAAAAATCGTGTTAAAAACATTTTAATTTATGATTTATGATTTTCATCAAACTTCTGAGATACGAGGTCTTGGCAGTAAGAGGACAATATGTCATTAGATTTATCCACTTCTCGGTAAAATATACAATATAATATAAATAATATACCTTTTTGACGACTAAAAGCTAGGATTAGGACAAGACATATTAGATATTAAGTTGTTTTACAGATATCGCTGTTTTCGTCGGAGGTTCACATGACATTTAAAAAGTGTAAGAAATAATAAGCACGTCGTATCGAAATACCGCGATGTTGTCAAAAGTACGAATTTATGACTTTTTTATGGTAATTTTTTTTACTGATAAATATGAAGCCGAAAAATAATTAAATATGCCTAAGCGCGGTTTTTATATTTTTCACTTTTATCGGAGATTATTAATGTATCTTTTTGCATTGATAATAAATAATCCTGATGAATCGGAACAGAAATAGAATTTCCCGACTGCAATTTGGACACGTTTGGACTTTAGAGAGTATCTAGTTCTAAAATTTACAGTTTATATTTGTTTAGATGTTATATCATCCTTAACAAACAACTCTCTATAACAATGTCTATTTTCAGATACGAACGGAGTTTTCTCAGCGACTTTCACGCTTTTTTCCTCCATTGTTGTTGTTTTTCCTGGCTCATTCATTCTCAATATCCGGAAAATATGTACTACTTGTTAAGAAAGACAATTTGAATAGCATAGAAGCAGAGTATTACTAAAAGTCTCTTAGTAGTAATATGACTGTGTTTACATTAACCGACTTATCATAATCACATCAGATTTTCCGTATTATAGCTGTCTTTACTAAATTATTAATTGTGTTAATTTCATGAAAATAATGTAGAATATTTTACATAGCACAACTTTGCTGTTTTGTTTAAATTTCGTTATTATTTCAATATGATACTTGTGACTATCTAAATTTGCGATTAAAGGTTTTTCTTCGAAAATCGTATTTTTTTTCAAATACAATCAAGCATTCTGTTTCTTAAAAATCTACTTATATATAAACTATGGAAAGGAAAATGACGCAAACCTCAGTTTAACAAAATAGCATTTTTTGATAATCACAGTGTTTACAATTTAACAAACGTTCTGTCAAAAGGATGTAAGCTGCAAATGCAAAATGGTATCTCAATTTAGCTTTTAAGTTGGAAAAAGGGATGGCCTATCAATTTACGATTAGGAAAAAAGATTTCCACCTCATAAATTTTATTAGCGTTACTTAAATAATTTATTAAATTAATATCAGATTGGGTAAGTAAAATTCCAGTTTTGGTCTTCGTGTACTTTAAGGTTGTGTTTATGTAATATTTTGACTTTGGCCCAAAATCATTAGATATACATTTTTGTGCGCCCTGTAAAATTTTGGTCTATGTGCGTTACGTCCTATTTCCTTTCCACAGTCGATGTAGAATGTAGTGAATATGAAACTTGATTAACCATCATGCCAAAATTTGCTATAATGTTAATACGTCCAATATAAAACATGCAGAGTTTATGGTGGAAGAAAATGGTTGACTATTTACTTGATGTATATTATTGTTAGACGAAGAAAATATTTAGTATGACCAAAATTTTTAAATGTGACTTGACATAGAATTTAGTCAGCATATTATGATTTTCACGCAGAATACATTTTATTAATGATTATAATGAGAACCCATTAACTTTAATTTGAACCGATTCTGGTCGATGAAATTTTTAATCGACAGATGGCCGATTGTCTATGATTAAGCACGGCGTGACACATTTCAAAGACAAAAGACCGGTCTTGAAAATTGAACCACCCAAGTCAATGGGGCAGTTTTCATGGACTTTTTGTATTATTTGACGTACCGTACACATTAAAAACCGCCTGTTAATGACATATAGTATTATTACTTGACTCAAAATAACTTATTTCTCATTAAGAAATAATTATTTTATGTACTTTTTATTTTTAATATACCCTAGGTCAGTAGCCTATCGCGGAGAAGTGATCAGCATTTTGCGCGTCTAACCCGTCAATTACAAAAGTTTAATAAATACCGTAAATCCATGTGCCATGTTCATTTAAATTATGAGTTCCCAATCTTATGTAGCTTTGCCTAATTATTTTTTTTCTATAAGGACCCTGTACCCCCAAATGCTTATACAAGTATAAGTTTCTCGTTTTTTTGCTCGTATAATGTAATTATATTTTTTTTATACAAGGAGCCAGGGCTCACAAAATGCTCGAAAGCCCCCCAAATGCTTCCGAACCCACTATCACCTTCCTAGACTGCTTCGGCGCCCACAAAGGGGCGTTAGCGCCCATTTTTAGTATCTATTAACCCGTCAATTATAAATGTTTAATAAATGAGTTCAGTTAAGAAATCCAATAGTTAATTTTCACTATATTTGGATTTAAAACATTACCACAACTATTAAAAAAAAATTATCGTATATTTTTAATGACATAATTATGTCAACATCAAGTCCATATTATTATTGCAGTATGATTTTTCGAGTGGAGATTGCAATTTTCTTTACAAAAGTGCTTCAGTAGCTAATTATTCTTTATTTTGAAAGTTAGCCCATCGAATAGAAAACGGCAAGTTGATTTTTTTTATTCTTTAAATATAGTTGGAAATGTTTTTTTTTTTTTGAGTTATGAATGGATATTTAATTTTTACACTTCAAAGAAGAGTGCAAAACTTACATCAGTAAACACGTATAATTTTGTTAAGTGGTGTACAAATAAGTTCATCGTTCTTTTTTTGGGTCGTTTTGTATCTAAGGTTGTAACAGCATGTTCTGGAATATATACCAGTTAACATATGTATGTCAAACGATTCCGATTTTGTAAGGCTAACACAATATCTTTGGCCAGTAAATGAATGAAAATCTATTTTGGCTATCCTGAATGTGTTCAATTACTGAAGTCTAAATATCTTTTTTCGCGCCCTTTTTTGCAGATGAATAGATTTTTCAATCGGGAGTTGATGATAAAAACCATAAAATGCCACTCGAGTCGCTGATTGGTCGACACTCTTTTGTTTCCCGTTTGCTTTTGTTTAACCACGGTGCCGGTGACGCCCTCTTTACCATCATTGTTATTAATTATAATTGTTGATATAAATTATGTCGGCTACCCGACGCCATTCATCTAGGGGCGGCCATTTTGTTTTATAGCACTCCCTTATACCTATCAATGACAGTAGATTGACTTTATTTTTTTTATTAAAATACACACTCGATTGACAATGTCATATAAATATTTTATGTATCAGTTAAATGGACAAAAATTATCTACGGTTTCATAAATATATTTTTCTTTGATTTGAATCTCTGTATTATGTGTGATGTCTAAATATATTATAAGGCAATAGAAACGGCATAAGATTAAATTTTAATATATAAATTCATTTAAAGTAAGGTTTTATCGTCTTCCGTTCACACTATTTCGCATATCCACACTCGTTATGTGAGCATATCGGCTGTCCAATTTTAAAACCTAGTAAGTGACATATTTCTGAAATCCCAATTGATCGCTATTTCGTTATAACTGTGTTATATATAATTAGGGATTGTAAATTTCGAGAAAATAAAGAGTTTTTCGGACGTGGATAAGAACCACATTAAACTGTAATATGGATAATCATAATGATAACACAAACAGGGCCACACCGTCCTAATGTCCTATATTGTACATCGCTCAAGGGCGCCTGAGTATGAAGGGCGCTTTTTATAAGAATAATTAAATGAAATCGCCAGTATTTACTAGTTGCAATAATATTTTCACAATGAAAACAAGTATACTAAGAAACATAACATACTTGTATAAAATACTTTAAAATGTGCAAGTTTTAATCAGTAAACATATGTCAACAAGCGGCTCTAAAGCTCTTCTAAGTGAGGAATTTGTAAATATTTTAGGAAAATAAGGAAACGGGTTGTTTCATTATCTCTTTTTCTCTCGTGCGCTTTATTATTTAGATTTACCAAGCCATTTCTGCATCAATATAGACAGACAGCACAGATACGTACATAAATGCTCATTCACTGTTTATTGCATCGTATTTTCGCACTATAATTGATTTAGCAATGTCAACAACTGACATATGGTCCATTAGGCCGCCATCAGGTGAGAATTGAAATTTCGAATCAATAGACAACACACAAAATCATTTCCCCATATTTGCTTCCAGGACGACAGATGTCAACGTGGATTAGGGTAGTTGGTAGGCGTGTTTCAAATTGACCGCCAGAATTTTCCAAACAAACACACCAAACAGACATTAATTTATTTTTCTTTCAATTGTCTATTAATTTATCGTTAAGTTGATACTATTTATAAAATATATATTGTTTAATGGCTGCAGTATGATTATATATTATATTAACGCCATAGATTTTATTTGTTAAAGTACTTTGCTTATCTAAGTAGATTTTGAAAATTTGATATCAAATTTAGTGTTTTTGTTTATATAATATTATAAATTGAAGTCTACTGGGAAAGACAGAAAAAATACGTGCCGTTTTGTATAGTATTAAGTAAAATGTATGTATAATATTTAATAATAAGTAATTGAATAGCCGTCTCAAAAAGTACTCCATATTTAGTTATAAAGGCAGAGCTGGTGAAGTTTGTATTTTTTGTTGTGGTTTTGTAATTAAATTTTTGCTATTGTAATTTCGTTGAATTTTTCTTCAAGATAATTTAGAGAAAATTTAGCTTAAAAGAACTATATTTTCTGATTTTAAGAAAAGTTATAAACATGCTTGGAATCAGTGTTCACAAAGATTTAAAACATAGCATATACGAAAAATAATCGCTAGTGTGACGTTTCAAAATTCTGTTTTTGCTAGGCAAATCCATAAATATTCCTATTTATTTCATTCAAACGTATTAGCCACTTACTTTTTGCGAGTATGATTGTTTTTTAAGCCGTATTTAAAAAAAATGCTAAAAAAAGATTTTATTTTTGAAAAATCTGCACAAACAGAAAAAAATGCGCATACAGTAAAAATTGGAACTGATTGGAATATATTTTACTATAGCAGAATATAATCAGGTATTTTCCCCACAATATATTCAACGCAACCCCCTGTCACACTAAAAGTCATCCAGCGACGTTGGAACTTGTTAGACCATGTACCGCGGATGCCTCCAGAGAGTCTGGTTACTGCTTGTTTTTTCTTCCAACCGGCGGGATTCCGGCAACTTGTAAGACCGTTAGGTAATATCTATTAGATGTACTCAGTGGAACTGAAGAGTGCTAGTATGACCTGAGAGGATGCGAGGCGGCTGGCGGGTGGCAGAGAATATTGAAGGCGTCATGTGGTGGCCATACACTCCGCATAGCAAGCGGATATGGCAGAGAGAGATATTCAACGGAGGTAAGGGGTGCTGACATGTCTTGGGAGAATAGAAAGTGACAAAGAATGCTGCGGATGATACGCGATGACTGTATGTAATATGGACACGTTTGAAAATAATATTTTTGTTGGTGTAGGTTGATTTAGGACTCAAATTTTAACATATCATTATATTCTTTTATAATATTAAGTATAACAATATATGAAGTGTACTGTTTATTATCGAATGGATTTATCTCTTCTTTGATAAAAGTGAACAATACGAATTAAAAAATACTTAAACGGATTCTAAAATTCCACATGAAATTGATATTCGTACGTAAATGTGTAAATATTTAAAGATTTTAAAACTATGGTCTTCTAATATGGTGCATTAATCAACATGTGACATTTATTAGAGAAAGATATAAATTAATATAAGTTTTATGTTCCTCGGTGGCTGCAAAATGGTGAAATCAGAAATTGTGAGATCAAATCCTACAGTATTTAAAAAAGTTCTAGGGACGCTGCCTAATGGACTAACCAATTGGCTGAAAATATAGTGAATTTAATGTTATGTTTTTGGAATGGATATCTTTACACTGAAGATTTAAATACCCCACTTTTGAAACGGACATGATAAAAAATGTCTCAATAAAATATCATGTTAACTATTTAAAAGTAATATTGATAAATAAGATCAGCGTTTGCTGTTACGAAATATATATTTTTTAAATGACTTCTTATTCAAATCGTGGAGTTTTAAAGTAATCTGTTCTGTGCTATCAATAATGTTTAATAATAGTGGTATTTTTCCTTAAAATTACGATTATTTTGAAAGTATTTTTGGTATGTTCAACTTGAACGCTTTCAGACATATCGAACATTATTATGTAAAATAGCTTCGAGATTTTCCAGAATACTGTCGTTGGATGTGCGCTGGGTTAACGTCGATAATTAGAGCTTTTTTAAAATTCCAATACAAGTTATTTAAATAATTAATATTTTCGACTGATGGTGCTTGATGGAAATTGATTTTAA
>JAGVSQ010000435.1:27045-39917 GCA_022683975.1 Rhyacophila evoluta | reverse complement strand
AAAAAAAGAATAAAGAAAGAATTAAAAATACATATATACACAGAAGGAAAAAGATATGAGTAATTCTCTATAGCAGATGTTTACACACACAATAAGAAAACTCACATTCGTATTGTGATTAGTTACAACTCGTTTCTAATCTCAATAAAAAGTTTAAATGGATAGATAGCTTGCAAAAAACCTGCTTAAATGCCTTTACACTTCCAGTTCTGTGAACCTATGTGCTCTGTGTAGGATTTCTCGAGCCTGTGAAGAGAATAACTATTCTAGTCTTGCACGTGTTTAACCATAAGCCAGTTTCCTTTTTCATCGGTAATTTGAGTAAAAACGCGACACTCCGATTATTTCCAATTCAACAATATTACAAAGCCGTCATTCTTGTCAGTGTATTAATTTATTCTAACTCGCTATTCAACAGTTTTACTCGTATTTAAAATTCACTTATCTATACTAGAAGCGTATACTTAACTGTTACTTTATGATAAAATTAATCGCAAATGTTCATATTATTTTTCGTTATAATTATTCAGATACATAATTGCTGGCAATTGACTAATATTTACTGATTTATTTCTGAAAAAGTGTCATACCCCACATTAAATTCACGCTTTTATGCCCAAATGAGATTCGTTGTTAACAATCTAGTATCCAGTATCGTTTAAAAGTTCAATGCAACATGACATATTATTGAACTAGAAGTCGGTATAAATTATTGATGCGTAAGTGCAAGTCTCCGCTTTTGCGAACATTTATTGTACATATTATAAATATGTTTTCGTTTACTCAACATTTACATTTACCCAAACCGATTATTAACCGTTTGCTCACTCTCGAGGAATGGCATTCTGCATCCAAATTCACGGATACGTGATACAATAACTACGGCCCTCGGTAAAAATGTCTCACAAAACTACTCGACCACAGGACGATTTCCAAAAAAGGACTGAAACCGATAATAACGCTGTCCACGAAAGTAACTCACTGAAACTAATTTGATCCAAGTGTCTTAAAAGTATGATCAACCAAAGAAATTCGCACATTTTGCTCAATGAGCAGTTACACATAGTATTGAAAAGTATTTTTGTTTTATACCCCATTTATATAAAAAAAAAACTGTGTTTAATGCATTTTTTTTTTTGTGATGTGATATTTCAATTTAAGATTATATGAAACCAAAATGAATCGATAAACATTCATTACCCTAAAGCTGGGCGGTCAAATCGTGGTGAATTATTTCATACATGTTCAAACTAAAACTCTCCATTGTGGTTATTATCCCACGTCCATCCTATTAACTATGCACATGCCCCTGATATTTAGTTAGTTTATATTCCGTTTTGCGGTTAGACGGAAAAAAAACTTGTACAAAAAATACTACTTAACAATATTAATAGTCATGCGATGCGCAATCTGTTCTGAAAAGCTTTGTCTTTTTTCACGGAATATACAATGGTTCGATATTAGCTCATAGAGTTCTTGTGTGGCGCGGTCAGGTCCTGTGACTATATCATGTGTGATCTTACCTTCAACAAGGAAAATAATAATTAAGACGACTTAACCAAAACGTTGCGTCATTTGTGCAACAATTATAGCCTTCTGCGCAATGTGATCATCTTCTCGAAACTCCGAACGAAGACAATATAAATTTTCATTGAAACGTTATTGCGTGTCTTTATAATCTTGTCAATGTTACAGTATTTAATTACTTACACCAATTAAAAGGAATGAAGAATAACTTTCTGTTGGCGATTCCTTCGTTGTACTGAATAATTGACAAAAAATATCTAACGTGTTCTTAATGATCGCCAATTAATTGAAACATTAAAATCGCTGTAATTTAAAAAATCCCCGAATACTATTCCATAGATCGGTCTCAGTCGGTAGCCACTAGATTTTAGACTAGTATCAAGAATATATATCATTTAATATTTACTCATTGTGTCCATATAATACGATGGTAATACGTTCACGATTTGTTTTAAGTTTTGCTCCTGCTTTGATCGTAGTTAACAAGAGCGCAATTATATTTTTTATGTTCAATCTTCCTGGTTTATAGTAAGGTCTAGCAATGTTTACGATGACTCTCTGCTTGATTAAATGTTGTGAACATGACACTATTGTGCTCTAAGGAGGACGTTGTATGATTAAGTTAAATCTTCCTCTTTTAAAATGCCCCGAACCAAAATTCTTTAGGTAACATCGATTTTAAGTGAATATAACAATATAGCTATAAAGCGGTCGTTTTTCTTGATTCATTAGCTTTTTTTTCAAACGTTGTACAATATTGATGATTATTACATTACCACTATGTAGTATGCATATGCGTATTGAACGGCGGGATTTATGAATTTGACAGTGAAGAAAATGAAACTATGTAACAAGAATATATTTAATATATATATAAGAATATAATATATTTAAAACATTCATGATAAGGTTAGAATTTATAGCTTGATTAAATTGCTATCTTCTTAATATTATTTACGTCTTTCATCTTCAGAATATCACCATGCTAAAATTACTGGTTATTCAATTCTTATTTAACAATTTAAAAAAAGTGTTTTAAGTGAAATTTAAACAAAATGTGGTTCAGGAATAACAGTCAGAATGCTCCGGCTAATCCCGTGGACAACAAGAGCAAAATGAAACGAAAGAAGGTGCTAGTTGTGAAATCGAGCAGAAGTAAAGAAGAAATGGTAAAAGGGAAGAAACAAGAAGAAGATAAGCAAGAAGATATCGTAAAACAAGAAGACCAGAAGCAAGAACAAGAATTGAAGCAAGAAGAAACCACAGTGGATGCTGCCGATAGCACAGATGGATCTGTGCCACTTATCCCAGATAATGAGAGTGGTCAGTTTGCCGGATACATTTTTTTCGTCAAATAATATTTGAAAGTATTATGTGATGGAAATTTATTCTTTTTTCGCAGTACTCCATGCTGCGCTCTTCGTTGTTTTGGTAGAAATATTCTGCTGTGCGTAATTAATAGTGCGGCAATATTGTAAATTACGCATTGTATGTCAGAAATATGTCTGATCGGAGGAACGATTCATTGTTCTCGTATGAAATCAATTATCTTTAATTCGTACCTTTACGCATTTGTGACTTAATTTAATTTTTGCATTCACTCAGCCAAGTTCTCGTAATTGGTTTAGAATTGTTGCCCTATTATTACACATGTAAAATGGAATATATTTCACATAGTTAAACTCAAATTGAAACAGCTTTATTCAAATTATTGAAGAGTTTACCAAAACATTAATTGAATTGTTAGTTATCAAATAGTACAGCGCGTATAATATGTCCAAGTAGTAATAGTGTTACATGCATAGTAGTAAACTTTTGTGTCCTATTGAAACAGGTATAATATATGGTATAGATTTATAAAACAGTGGAGCCTTTCTGACCATGTTTATTATTCAACAAGTTCGCCTAATTTCACTAAGATCACAAAGGATTTAATGAGAATTAGTTTAATATATTTTGTTTTAGAGAAAAACATTAGCGTAGTTAACCTGCATTCCAATGATTTCCCACGCCGATTGTCGAAGAATCTTTTGCCGTAGTATGTGAACATTGATTTACAGTTTTCTCAAATAAAGTTGCCCCGCAATCGCACGCCACGCGTTTTATTATGAAAATTAATTCGCACATTTCTTTCATCTAGAAAGAGTGGTTTTGGCCGCCCACTGCATTTGTAACCCACAGTTTCCAAAAATATTACTTGTTACCTTTTTATACTATTTTAAATTAATATAAATTTGTACTACAGCTTGAAAATTTTAATATTTACGTTGAAAAATACATCACACAATACAACTAATTAATAAATTTTTTCTTCCCAGTGTATTGCACTCGCATTACTGCATTTATGTATTAATACTGCAAACACTTTTCCAATTACAAAAACTTTGCTCAATCAATTTAACATTTGCCTTTTTTCATTTCAAGGTAATTATTAAACGTATTTAAATAACGTTTTACTAGCCACAACCATTGTATTTAATATAAAACTATACGTATTTCGTCGGAATACTAAACTTAATATACGAGTATTTTTTTACTGTGTCCGCTCCGATAATGTAGCGTATGAATTTGAATATTGTGAAAACGACCTCTCCATAAATGGAGTATAATCTCCACATTGCAGACTTACATTGGTAGATTTGTATTCACGAGAATTGTTTATGAATCAAATACTCAACCCAATGGGTATCCAGTCCTGTGTTTTAGATCTTTTTTTTTTAATTCTGAAAATTGAGATTCGATGCCGAAATCTCAGGCTATAATGCGCGTACGCTATCCTCTCGGCCACTGGGTCGTTTACTCTAAGTCTAAGTACCGAACTTTCCGTTTTGTTTATATAAGCATTTAAAAACGTATTGTTTAGAGGTGATAATCGTGAAATTAAAAAAAAATGTGAAAGGAAGATCGTGCGCTAAGAATCCAACTTATAAATTGCATAGAATGTTCTTTAATCCGTATCGTATCCTTATCGCTCCATATTTTGCATTATAGAAACAATTATAATTAATTCTGGAGTAATCCCCGTCCTTTACAGGACTACAGACCTGATAAATTATTCCATTGATCGTTAACAGCAATGTTTTAGATACGCTGGCGTAATAAAAATATATATTCCATTAAAACCATAATTATTTTTTTATCACCTCGCCCACTTAGGCTTTTTTGTAAAACTGTGAATCCATAAACGCCAAAATATAAAAAGTGAACGCTTTTTATCGATATAATTTTTATGTAAAGTAATCAGAATAAACTGAAAATCAGAATCATCGAAATGCATACATAGTACATAATATAGAATTATGAAATTAACTATTCGACCACAACTTTTCTTACGTGGTAATGAAGTCTACTAGTCCAAAAGGTAAGTACTTTCTTTGGTTCAAAATAATTTCTATCATAACCGTTCACACTCGTGTAAAATGTTCAAACATCACATAAAAAAAAACACTGTTTCACCCATTACAAAAAAGTGTACATGTTCGTCGGTAAATAATCAAAATATGAAACTTTCGGGATCCACAAATCAATTAAGTATTGGTAAAAATTGTGCGTAATCAGGTATCGATATTATAATATACGTATTTACCATTGAAAATCGGTAATCGCTGTATTATTTATGATGCATAGTCGCTACATTTGTTGACATCCTCACGCGAACCATCGTTACTGCAATCTACCATTTTCTTCCAGGATTCAAGACGATCAGCATTGTCTAATTATGTCCAATACATCGGAAACTCTGAATTTGTCATACGTTTGATACCTTCTGTTTCACCATATTAAATATAAATATTGAGGTTATATATTGATATAACTAATTAAATGGATATATCAAGTGGGCCAAAAATCTTGAGTTTTTCCGTACAATATGTTAACACCAGCCTTATCATATTATAATTTTAGCTGGCAGTTGTTTTGCTTGGTAGACTTGCTTTGGATCTCATCAGCTATCATCTAATTATGTTTTATTAACAATACAAATGTGATGTGATGTCACTTTACATCGAAATTCTAAACAAAGTGTACATCCCAACATTATCAGCTGCCGGTGATTGCCTCACCAGTTCGTCACTTCCTTTCGCACAAACCACAGCTTGTATGCCGGCCTAAAGTTTGGAGAAACGACCATATTTACAATTCGTCCGCAAAGACCAATATTGCGCAATATTTACACATCTTATTTCCCATAATACATATTTTTATTTATGAAATTCTTTTGTTTATTTTTATTAATTTATTTATTAAAAAAATTGTTTGGAAAATACGTATGATTATGTCTCTTAGTAGACTTGTCAAAACATTCATTAGTTAGCTGTCTTTAATTTTATTCTAAACTGATATTTTAAAGTGGGCATACTATTATTCAATTTAATACACGTACAGGGTCTCATACTCCCGCTTACATGCCGACAATATCAAGAAAACTTCTTAATTAACTTCTTTTTAAGCATCCACAATTTACAGAAATGTATAAAAATTGCGTATGTTTCACGACATTATTTTCCTGTAAAAATAATGCATAATTATTACTGATAACATCAGTAATAAAAGTGCAATAAAAATATAGATGTTAAACTAATATAATATGTCAAAAAAGCTTTGATTTTATATTTCCAACATGTAACTGCGTTATAGTAATGCAAGCTTGACCAAATCCGAAAAGGGAATCTCAACTGAAATCTTTCGTCCGTGTGGTATAAACTTGAGGCGATACTGAAACCAGTCATTTCCTATCTAAACCCACAAACGTTTCACATTTACTTAAAAACACTTTTGGTATTTACTAATTCAGTACTGAAGTCAGTAACTTTTGATTGATCGTGCGATATGTTTCTTGTCAATAATTAGTCTCTCAGGATTTCAAAACGTACGTTTAAGTAACAATAAAAACATGTCTTAAAATCATCAATATATATTTCAATAATTTAAAATTAGTATTGTCATGTTATTAATAATATAATTTATTCAAAGTGACCTAAAACAACCATACAGTTCAGGGTATATTTCGTATCGTAAATGATTGGTTATTACACAATCATAAAATACATCATATTATTTTTTGCTCCACTCTCGTGCATGTTTGATGTGATGTATGCAACGGATACATTTTTATCTGTACACCATAATCAAATGACACTCTTTTGGAGGAAATAATGAGTGATTAATAATTTGTGAGTCGACATTTAGTTTTCGCTAAGACTAGTTGTGCTACTATTTTTTTTTATTAACCTAATAATTAATTGGTTTACACTTATATTTTCTACTACGAATCGTAATAAACCGAAACCATAATCAACATAACCAACGCCATTAAAAAATATATTAGATTCGTATTCTCCGATCGTTCAATATTGGTAACGTATGTTTGTGTTGTGGAAAAGCGAAGGGTGTTATGACAAGTGAGTGTATCTTATTTTAAAATATGAATGATAGTGATTATTAATAACTTAATAAAGTTGTGATGAATTGGCCATGGCTGGCGACGAAATCTTATAACGTGTGTGATGAGAAATTTCAAGGTGTGTAGAAATTAATTCAAACACTAAACACAGGAATAATACTATGGCACTCGTGTACGTTATGATCTATAGTGGAGTATTTAGTTTTCGGCCCTTTGGTGCATGTCTTTTGAACATGATGAATGAATAAGACGATATCCGCCTAAATAAATAAAAAGATATAAAGTTCTTTACATTTCCGATTTAAATTAAGTGTCCAATTTCTAATTTAGAAATCAAATTGATTCGTCGATTATCTTTCTTTAAATGCTCAAATTCGCCTCTTCTGGTGATTAAATACGATCCAGTGTATTTTTTTTCTTCCGTTTGTTTACAATGCGTTTGGATCTGGTCATTAATTTCGCTGAGTGTTTGTACTTGGCAGCCGTACAGAATTGGATCTAGTATCAATAATTGCGATTATTCTGCTGCTTACTCGTGATTTATTGCTTTCTGGAAATGCATGAGGATCCTGCATTGTAATAATTTGAGTAATAACTAATTATTCCATATTTGGCCGTATGAACGGGTACACAATTCACCGTTTTCTCAAATTAAAAGCCGCCTGTCCACTTTATTCGAATCCATAATCCCTCTAACACTTGTGACTTGAAATATAAAGAATAAGTATGCTGCAAACATTTCTTAATAAATGAGAAGCGCTATTTTGTTAGTCCACTTGCATTTTTAAAATACTCTTAAATACAATAACTTGCTGCAAATTGTATGCCCTACCAAATAATATATGCGTATGTATGAATAATACATCGTGCCAACTGGTGATTCTTGTAATCGTTGAATGTAGTACATTATGGTTAACACTGAATTTATCAATCAATGTTATGACTAAATTTATTTTCTTTGCCAATATATGAACGTTTGTCACAAATTAGAACTCTGTATGCATCGCTATACATTATTATGATTTCATTTATTATCATAAAAAAACAAATACGTGCTTAATATCGCCATGGATATAGAACATATTTTTTCTATTGTATGTATCAAACTTTCGAATTATAATAGTATTAAACATTGGTTGTAAGTACATCTCACCCATACGTGTACAATCTGCTCCTATAATGTTTTGAATTTAACTTCGAAGATTTCAAAGCTTGCGTTATTTTTATTGTTTTAATGTTTATTCTTCAAGGTTTTGGGATATTTTCCCGGTTAATAACGTTTCGTCTCGCCGGTTATTCTGCGTCACGAAATTCAATTCCTTTATTATCCTAGTTTACTGTTGTTTTAATGATTTCTCTTAAAACAACATTTTGCAGTTTACGAAATGGAAATGAAACTTTTCCCCTCTCGCGGCTGGTGGGGCTGGTGAGTGATCTCGACCAGCCAACCGCTTGCCAAAACGTCAATATCGCCAGCGCTTTTGACCCGAGCGATAATAAAACATTTTCCTCGTTTGTGTGCTTTTACATTATTTGGGTCAGTGCCAAGTGCAAGATCAACTGCAGAACTAAACGCATATTTATTCACGGCTATTAGATCGATCAACCGTACTGTACCTATATGAACGTAATTTCTTCTTCTGCATTATCAAATACTTGCAGATACTTCGAAGACCCTCACTTGGAGACATTTGGCGTTCTTGTCCACATGGTTTGTCATACTAGTCTTGGGTATTTTACGTCGTTAGACGACCTTTCTTAGATGCTTGAATACGACGACAAAATATCTCTCATCTTCCTACATATGTTTACATATTTTCCTTATCCATTACGGCAATATTTAATTCTTTAGTTCCATTATGCAAATATTTATCTTTTAGCATTTCTTATGGCTGGCTACCGGGGGGTTTCAAATATTATAATTATGTGTATCTTATATTGCTAAAAAAAACGTGTAGATTCCAATCTTTATCCACATAATACGATATATATTTGTATTCGTTACTCATTAATAGATTTTCCATCAGCCATTGTGTTTATTAAATCTCATTTCCAAAATAATTTCAATTCCACCTACTAGGACGCAACAGTCCATCGTTTAAGTACACAATTTTTATGAAACTGACGCGGGAATAATTGACTCTTACATATTCAAATTAGGCTACAATCGTCTTCGGGTCATTATATATTCAAACCTATTTTAATTTCAATTTACTTACGATCGATTTTAAACCTTCAATATCCGAAAAATCCTTTTATTTTAATTTTGGAGACACCTTTTGCATTTCATTTATTTATGTATATGTGTTTCAAGACATCTATCAGTGAATATTCAAGTTATTTTTGTTGCATTCACTGCATGTCACATTCCAAGCAAGACAAGACCTTGCCGTTATAAGCGGTATTACGTATCTGTATATCAATAATTTTCAACTCGATGATATTTGAAATATACAAATTTCAATGATAATGTTTACAAATTTCAAACAAGGACCATCTGCCAGTATTAATAATAAATACTCTCCTTTAAAAATAGTTGATATGTAAAAGCATCAATTATTGTCATAAATTATAAGTTATTGGTGCTTAGTGCTTGGAACAATATTCTTTGTACTATCTTTAAACTGAGGCTGATCATGACACTTAAAATATATTCACCCATTCAGTATTGCTGAAGAGAATGTCCTTGAAGGATTCAGGTTAATTTAGAATAATACAATGTTCCGCTGCCGTCATCAAGTTTACTTCGAATGTGTGAGTGCATAGCTGTCAAGAATTATCTATTTTTTAAATACCGAAAGAACTTGAAGTAAATCTGATATCAGCTGACCGCATCCTGGGTTAAGTTGAGTAGTAATCGTATGCATAATGCTATTTTTTTTTATTAAAAATGATAATATAAATTTAAGCGAAACTCCAACGTGATATTCGTTTTCACAATGCTGTGGGTTGCAATCTCAATTTCGCTCAATTGATTTGTATTCTGGCACGCTCGGTTCCGTAGAGTTAGGACTGATGTTCCGCCTGTGGTCGTCTTGGTTTCTTTACACCATCTCAATTAAAATCTTCAATAAATATTACGTTATATAACACTTACTATAATAATTTCATGCTTTAGCTGACACAGGTCGAAACCTTATGAAAGCTTGATTGACGTTGCATTATTTTGATAAAATCATTTTACGAAATAAATTATATCCTCCCGAAAATTTGAACGCATAAGATATTATTTTTTTCATCTAGCAGCGCCAGATTTAATTGAATACAAATTTATTCGTAAATTCAAAATATTTATACCGGCCCGTCGATTTATTTGGTAGACGCAGTTGGTGTTTTAATTAAACAATCCGGTTGATAGAATTATTGTAGTTTCAGTTTTTAAATAGTAATATTTATATAAATAGGTACTACTTGGACTTAGGTTTTGCGATCGATATGATTATTTTACGATTCCGCTTTTATTAACCAGGTCAAACTCCCGATAAAGAAGCCGATCCTCCCGAGGATACGGTTGTTAATAAACCAGAAGTGTTAGAAGAAATCGCCCAAGAAGAAAATGTCGAAGAAAAGGCTGCTTTGAACGAATCTGAAGAGGAAAAAAAAGATGTGTTCATTGAAAAGGTTTCGGATGTGCTGTCCGACTCAGAATGCGAACAATATAGAAAGAAATCTAAAACTAAGCATAGGAAAACTATGTCCATGTCTAATACTATTGAACTCGTAAAGAATATGGGAGATGAATGGATAGAAGCTGCAAAGAGAGAATTCGAAGAACATTCTAAAAAGAAAGAAAAGAAGGAATCTAAAGACCACGGAAGCCACCAAAGCCTAGACAAGAAAAAGGATTACTCCGATAAAGCATCAGACTGTTCTAAAAGCTTATGCGACTTTCGCGATAGTGGTGGTGTAGTTATATTGTTATCTGATGCGACCGTTGGAGAAACTGACGACTTCGAAACTGTCGAAGAAAGTGACTTCTCGTCCAAAAAGCATCAAAAAAAGAAAGAAAGTAAGTCATTAAAAGAACCCAAAGGATCGAGTAAAACAAGCCAGATAATGAGCACACAAAAGATGAATGTTAAAAAAATTGCGAAGGCGTCGTCTTCCGGAGCACTTAGTTTTATAAGAAAGCGAAAGTCTCACGGCAATTCTAATGCAACCCCCGGTTCCATCAATCAGAGGGACTCCGTGGACTATGCTACTCTTTCCACCGCACTGTTTATTGACTCTGAACGTACGCATACAGAAATGGTAGAAGACGTGAAAGCCTTGCTAAAGAATAGGATGAAAAATGTGGTAAATTCGAAAGACGAAGTAAAAATCGTCGAACCAGCTGTTGAATCGTCAGACGCATCGGACGAAGACGCGGAGGAAATATTTTATGACGCTAAGAATGACTTGGAAAGTTCTGAAGAGACTCGCGGAGTGATGCCGCCACCGAAAAATTTATTACCAAAACTAGCCGAAGCACAGCGATCTGTTAAAATGTCTAGTCAACGGTCGCGCAAGACTTTGGGCGGGTCCTTAAAAAGAACTGGCGGTAAAAGAAAAGTTAGAAGAAGAAGTACCGCCGATGAAGCAATTCCGCCTCCTCTTCCTCCTCGAGTAATACCTGCTCATCCACCACCGAAGCATGGCACCCATTGGCTTTTTGGAAGCTCGTTGAAAGGTAAACACGGAGATTGAATACCTGCCTTTTTTTGTTTTTTTCAAGAATTCGCAGCAGGTGCCGCGTGAAATAATGGTATTATATATTAATATTTTCTGTGGTTGTAGGTCATTTCCGGACGACGTAAACTAGCAGCAGCCAACATAATTTTTTCAGATGCAAAAAAATCTTTTTTTTCAGCTTTAATCCGTCTTTGGACCGACCACCGGATTTTTTGTTTCAGATATTGTAACACATTAGAAGTGTATTATTACTTATACAAATATCTATTTTCTTTCTACAGGAGACGGAAGACGTGATGACGATAGTGGAGCGGACGGTGTCTCTCATCTTACAGACTCATCTCACTTCACTTCAGACCATGCATCCGATAGAACTGAAACATCGTAAGTACCAATCCTAAACCACTCTATAATAATAACACGGTTGTTACCGGATGATAAGAATTAAATATTCAACAAAAATTTCGTGATTTACACCTTGGTTGGTGAATTTTATTCATTGTTGGTGAGATAAAAACTCGAAATATTCAAAACCATCTCACTTAACGCCATCATATTGCTCCAATTACTATCAATTACACGACAATTAATATTAAACATAAATAAAATAAAAAATAATCCTCCAAGGATTCAGTAATTTCCTAGTACAGGGCTATTATATATGTATAATGTACTACGTTTGTTCATAGATGGCGTGGAGGATCAAATCTAGCGTCAAAGCCGGTGACAAGGGCAGAAAGCTACCGCGACAAAGCCGATCGGGTGAAGAGAACCAAGCGAAAGACCAGCGATCCAAACCAACTTACGTCGGCAAAAGATTACCAGTAAGTTCACGTTTATGTTTTGATTTCAGCTAAATTTCAATAACTATGCACCTGATGGCTCTGCAACTTTAAGATAGTTTTACTCTTAACGTAATAATTTACGTGATTGTCAGTGTACCACTCTACTGAACTAGAAACAATGCTGTAATCTTGACCAAGTGCAATGTTCGTATTAATGCCTGGCATAAACCTGTGCCGGTTTATATTCATTGTTTTATTTAAACTTGAAACGTGTAAAAAATATCTAAAGTATGTATTCGTTATCACGTTTTGTAAGCTTTTCCGGGCCATAAATACAAAGTGGCCCTTGTGTTGCTTTTTTTATCCACTGCGATATGACACAAAGAGCCGAATACTCTTATTCTGGCATTTATCACACTTGGTTGTTAAAAGATTATGCCTGTGTGTGCGGTGGACGTACATAAGTCTCTCGATAAAGGTCTGTATCA
>JAGVSQ010000435.1:1425-16529 GCA_022683975.1 Rhyacophila evoluta | reverse complement strand
TTGTTAATCGTAGTAAAGTAAATTGCGTGCTTGGCACAGCCTGCTCATTTTTTTTAGTTTGTTGAATATAAAAAACAATAGTTGTTATTTCCAAATTTATAGATAGATAATAAGCATCCTTTCAAATTTTATTGTATTCAAAATTTGGATATAGTTATTTACCATGATCAAATGCTAAAACCAATCTCAAATGCGGGAGATAGGAACCTCTTTTGTGAAAGGAAAAATTCTTGGCCAGAGAGCAATAGATAAAGGACCCGATGACTAAATGAAATTTAGAATGTTCAGCGTTACTATATGGTTGGCTTTACAAAAATTAGAACAGAAATATTGTATTAGGTAGACCTTCATCTAGCAATGAATCGATCGCGATGAAGTGACTATTGCACGATACATACAAAGGAAATGCGCTTAGATATATTTTTTCTGAATATCATCACAAGGGTGTCAACATACCACATACAACATACATACCATGCGCCATACTTCTGAAGCGCCTTTTCTATTTTCTTACGTTAAAATTACTGCGAAACTGCCCTCAATTTACCACTTGCAATCATGCAATTCGCCATAAGTTGGCTGCCCATTGTACAGCTTATCATAAAATTTTAATTCCGCGCGTGCATTTTTAGAATTTTTCAATTTCAGGAACTGTCTCATTTTGAGAACCATGAGAATTGATATATCATTTTAATCCAGTTTATTCATTAAAACAAAAAAAAGCAATAATAAACAGACATAAATAGAGATATATTATGCTAAAATCTTCTGGATTCCTCAAATTTTTACAATAGACTCCACAGGTCTCGAAATGGAATTGGGACGAGAGATTTAATCGCCATTACGATTAATTATCCCAGCGACAATATAGACTCTGTAAATATGAAACTAGTAGGCATGCGGGCACACATGGACACCATAAAATACTTTCAAACGGCAAGGTCGGTATTTTTCCGTTGCATTACTTTTTTCCGCGATACTAATGACCGAAAGGAAAAATATGACGGTGAGTGTTTGTGCAAAATTTGATGAGCGTTGTAACTTACGACATCGCGACCACATCCACTTGACTCCGCCCTGCAGATTGCTCTGTTATTTCTTGCCTCGCCCTCTTTGCAAACACTTCGTTTAAATCAGTCGATTAAATATGCCAACCCGCTATTGCGCGTCGTCTTTCCTCTGCTTCCCCACGAATATAACGATTGGACACCGATACCGGATTTATATTACATTACGATCTCAATCATATCTGCCTTTTCTGTTTAATGAATTCAATTTCGTCTCATCGAAAAGTCCTTCATTAATTAGATCTTAACGATTCTTGCAGTCTTTGCGTATTATATCGCCGTGCTTCCTCAAGATTTCTACGTCCTTCTAGATAATTGCCTATTCGTTCTTCTCTTTAATTTTATTTGTTCTATTTTCTATAGAGGTTCTGGGAATGCGGGTTCGGTTCTCACTTCTGTCGGATTTCCAAATCCAAAAATGCAAGACTGGATGCCCATTGGGTTAAGCAATTGTCTGATAAACAATTCTCGGGAAAAAATAATCTGCCAAAACGTCCTCACACTACGACTTTAAGCTTAGAATCATTTAGAATACTTGATATTTGACATTTTTTTTTTCATTTTACTGCCATCTTTTCTACCGTCAGGGAAATTCTGCACACTTCTATATTATTTCCCACGTAATATCGACGGCTCGCCGCCAAAATAAAATAAAATAAATATTAAAAATCATTAATATTTATTCTATTAAATATCGGCTACGATTTTTAAGGAAATCATTTCTTATCGGCGTCATTTTTATACCATCGACAGTTTGGGAAACTTTGGCATTGTATCGGACCACAACATTGAGAACGTTGCAAGGCATTACGTAAAAACTCCGCGAGGTCTTGCTTGTTCACTTAATGTCTATACTTACCCCACTGTGGAAAACTACCCGATCATCCCCAACCCCCTTCGATTGCTACCCACCTGTGTGCAAAACAAATATACTTCCGACGCCTTCTTTAATTAGACGCCCATTTATTTTTACATCGTCCTACATCATCGATAATGCGCTCCAGTGCGGCGTCCAGTTTGTTTTCTTTTTCTTCGCGATAAAGTCGTGTCGACGCGGAGAGGATTGAAAGTTTTAGTATATAGACAAACAAAAGAAAGAAAATATATCGAGCTCGTAAGAAGAATCAGTTGAATTGAAAATTATATATAAATTTTTTGTTCACAAAAAAAATATATATAGTTAAATTCTTTCATTTGTTTAGTATCATAACGTAATATTAAGATCCTTAATGTTTTAAATTTTCTTCTACATTAAATTGCGTGTCAGAAAATAGAATATCATTTTTATTTTAATTGTTTTCTCTAGCCATCCTTGTTATAGCTCGTAATTTGTATTAGGTACCATCTTTCTTCTTGCTCCCCATCATTCAGTGAATATTAGTCTGACTCTTTATTGGGGTCGGTTAAAATTTCTACGTGATTCAAACGTGCTTGTTATTTCATGCGTATCTAAATTAAAGACGTGTGCCAAATGGGTTGTAAGAACGACTAGCAATCAATCAACACACATGTTTTATCTTTGAATGGAAATGGTGATTAGCCCTTTCTATTTTGTCATATATTTTGTTTTTAATCACCAATGTGGAATTGTTTATGATTATATTGTAATATCTCTCCCAGCCCATTTTGGATTGAAAAAAGTGAAATAATTTTGCGTAAAAATGGCAGAACCTTCGAGCTCATCCTCGAAGGTCTGCAGGAATGTATCCCTGCCGGCTGGCACTCAGCCACCTGAAGTCATCAGAAGGACATGCTCCGAAAGGTGAGGATATCGCTAAAACCTTCACCTTATAGGATACCAATAAAAACTTCACCTTATAGTTCAATAAGAAATCAATAATCCTGGAGAATTTGAAATGATGGAAAGCAGTAGTGCCATTTTCACATGGATATCTTTTCTTTTTATTTATATCACGTAATCACCAATTAATTACATGCAAAATGAGATTTGAAATTTTCCATCGCATGTCTATAATAGTGTATAAATAAATAAAATGCAATAATTTTCACACAATAAATCTATCCATAAACATCCTTGATTTTAATATATTGGTTATTGCCTAATAATGGGAATGTTTGTATTTTATTTACATAATTATTTCTCTTCTATAGTGACGCTGAGGCAGTTGGTGGTGGACCTGTCCTCCCCGGTGGACCTTCAGGTGGCTCTAGCAATTCAAGCCTCTCTTCTAAGAGCAATGATAGCTCACATATAGAAAATCATGGTAAAAATCATTTATTATAATATTGTTTTCAATAAATTATTAAATGAGTTTAAAAAATACCACTTTGATATGAAAAAAAATATGTGTTTGATTAATATTTAAACAAAATTTCATGTATGTATCAGGTTCCCAGTCAGAGTGGTCGGATGAAGAAGAAGACTCTTCAATGCCTTGGTCTGCGCTAGCTCCTCCTGAACTCGTGGCAACAATGTCAGCACTTGCTAGAAAAAGACAAGATCTCATTCATGGTGAGTGCCGACCACATATTAGTTAATAATTTAAATTTTTATTTCATTCTTCATAGCAACCTTCGAGCATTGTTTTGACTAATTTGATCAGACAAACTATTAAGAATCTTTCCCTAATCCGTGACACGGCTATACATTTTTCCCTTATTAATATCCGTTATCATCTAAAAATTGTATTTTAAACATTTTTAATAAGCAGTATGAAAATTTCAATTATCTTTAGAATATTTTATTTACAGTATTGGATACAACGAAAAATAAAATTCCTAATGAAAATCTGATATTTCAATAGTATAAGTTTATATTCAACGAAATTATCCCAATCCTGACATCCGACAATTGTGATACAAGAAATGTTTTGTGTAACTTTATGTTAGGTGGTTCTATTAAACTTGACTTCATTGTGATATGTCTTATATCGTCCAACAGAATTGATATCATCTGAAGCATCCCACGTGCGCTGGCTTCGAGTTCTTCGACGAGTCTTCCTTACACCTCTTCAACGATCGGGCGGGTCCCTACTTCCTTCCAATGAGCTTAAAAACCTTTTCCCTAATTTACCTGATGTTCTTCAAAGGCATAGAAGATTAGCACTGGACCTTAGGAATTTGAAAGCGAATGCAGCTACCGTTAAAACCAAACCGTTAGCTGAAGCTTTAGTTAACACTGTAAGTTGATTTTCTTATATTTGAGAGACAGTTCAATTTTAAGTTTCAGACACGATATCTTATTTTAATGAATGAAAAGATGATTATCAGTATTGTTAGATTGTAATTTGATTTTTTGTTTGAAGTTTCCAGTTTTCATTGAATATTCAGTTATACAATTTTACACAGTATTTTTAACACCTTTTTAAAAATTAAACAAAAAAATTGGAGGTTGAAAGAGTCTCAAAAAGTCGTCAATCTACTTATTCATTTAGCTAATTACATTTTAATTAAATGCACTTATTTTATGATAACTATTATCATTTTTACTTGTCTATTGCTGACATTGTCATTGTATGTATAGAGCATATGAATCTCAACATTGTTAATATGACCAGTCAACACAACACTCTAGGGGCCTTATATCTCTTTATCCTGATCAATCTATTTACAACATGTTATTTATCATATCCCCATTTCTATCTTCAGTTAGGTGAAGCACGGTACGCTGGTGCCTTAGCCAAATTCTGTGGCGGACAAGGATTGGCTTTAGAGACTCTTCGAGAGCGCAGGAGAAGAAACAAAGAGCTAAACGCTTTCCTTGCAAGAAGTGAACAAGATCCATTATGTGCTAGGCTACGTCTACAAGATTTACTAGCTTGCGTTTGGCAAAGGTAAGAAAAAAAACTTTATGGTTTAGTTCATAATATTATACATGTATGATTGAAGTTATCTCTGTATAGTAACAAATATGTCAGTGGTAACTATGGCCACTGAAACAATTTTATTTGTATATTAAAAGTCATAATAATTCACTATTTTTTTTTCATTTCCAGGTTGACCAAATACCAACTACTCCTTGAAGGAATTGTAAAAACAGCTGGTGCAGATGAAGATCTTGACTCGCAAGCTTTGGAAGATGAAGATTTTGCAAGGGTTGCTCACGCTTTGCATTTAGCCAAAGATGTTCTTCATACAGTCAACACTGCCATCAAAACCACTGAAAATGACCATAGGTATCAATATGATTTTTATATTGTTGATTGAATGTTTTGCCATGTCCTAAATTACCATGAAAAATTATTTTTAAACCTTAATGAATTATTTTAATATAAGACTTCAGATAGACGTTTTCATGCAAAAAGAATCAACAATCATTTGATACCTATCAATTATGTTTTAGATTGAAGAACATCCAATCAAAATTAGAAGTGCGTGGAGGGGGTGATGTAGAAATTTATGAAGAAATAAGGAAAATTGACCTGACCAAACACAACCTTATTATGGAAGGAACTCTTAACATCAGGCAGGAGTACAATAAGCGAGTCAATGTCCTGGTGAGTCCTACATAGAGATTGTGATCGAGAATTCTCGAGAAATTTCAAATATTTCTGATTTTTGTTTATGAAAATCTCGAAAATTTAAAAATTTTCACTTATTTAATACATTGGAAATTAAGTGTTATTAATTTGATCAGATAAAAGAACATTCTGAAAACATTTCGGAATTCAAAACAAATAAACTAATAACATTTGATTTAGTGACTGCTTTGAAACCTATTGCAATAGCAGTGAAAGCCCTAAGCCCACAAGGTCCTAATCTGTTAAGCACAGATGGTATATTAAAGTTTTTATTTAACGCTCTCAAAACTAATAAAACAGAAATAAGTAAAACACTACTAAATAAAATAAAAAAGTAATTATTACATTAATATCATTGTTAAACGTTTTGCACAACCTAAATTGTTTTCATTTGGACAAATCCCAAAATTTCTTTTCTTTAAGTTCAAAGGCGAATAAATCGATTTTTTATCTAAAATTTAAATTGTGATTCGCGGTTTATGTTTTCAATATCATAATTTTTTTTTGCTGTATCCTTTTTCATTTGTACTATTTGTGAACCATTTATAAAAAATAAAAAATGCTTAGTATAATATTATTTCAGTATTCATTTTAAAATGATCAAAAAAAGTAATGTGTGGTATTGATATTCCTACTAATTTTAATTAAATAAATTAACATGTCTTGAGAATATTAAGTAAATAAAATTCCCTAATTCTCAATATAAAAAAAAATGCTAAAAAGGAGAATTTGAAAAAGTCAAGAATTCACTAGTCACACACGATCTTTTTCTGCTGAAATTTTTATTTAAAAATAATGATCATGAAAATATGTTGGACTTAAACATGCGTAAGTAGTTGGATTTTTAAAGTAACTCAGTCATAATAATTTTATGTATTTTACAGGCTCTGCTGCTGAGAGAATGCCTGGTCCTTCTTCACACGGATGGAGAGAAATATGTTCTGAGACCAGTCCCCCAAACCAATACACCATTCAGTCCAGTTGTGAAATGGTAAATACCATAGTAGCTCCTTGCATATAAGCATCTTGGATTTTTTTTTTCAATTAAATGCATTATATTTGTTATCGTTTTATAGGAATACTGCTCTCTTCAGACCAAATGCTGCTGTCAAAAATGGCTTTTTTTTGGTCAACCTTGAGAACATGCATATGTATGAGCTGTCTGCCACATCTCCTTCAGAATACAATACGTAAGATATTTACTTTCTCCACTTAAGTTACTGTTTCATTTCTATTGATATAAATGATGATAAAAATAAATAAATTTATATTAACCTTGGAAGAGTGAGTTTTTCATAGTGCATTTCATTTTGATACATGTTAGTTGGTATATAAAATAATATCCTAACTTTTTCAAAAATGTCTTCAGAAGTATCTTATAGTAATTAAAACGATTTATATTTTAATAAGAAATGCCAGTTCCCGTGGCATACAGTCGGATGCAAAATTACGTCTACTCATTAGGGCACGAACGGTGTTGGACATAATATTACGTCTGTCCTCCTTTATGTTAAATATTGATGAATATGGAATTTGTATATTTTATAATACTGCGATTTATTCTTCCTCTTATCGAATGTCATATGTGAAAACACTTCATGGGTCTTTTTATATCATGTTAATATTTTTTCATGTTGGCGACTTTGAAAGTAATTGACTGATTTGCTGAGTTGATTGTCAAAAATATTTCTGTAATAGTCGATTAATGGTTGCAGTGATCATAAAGTTCTTAAGCAGTTCCATTATACACATTGGTTGTGTACAAATTGCTATCACGTTTGATAAATTGTTATTTCATGCATAAAAATAATTATTATCATCTCATACAGTCAAATCTCTTTATAATAAATACCGAAGCAATGAAATTTCCAGTATAACATATATTTTTCCTGTCCCGAGAAAACATTCATACAATATGTAATAGTGCTTTTTCCATATTCAGTATAATGAAACAATATTCTACTGTATTACAAATTTAATTATTTCAAAATACATAAATATGAAGAAGAAAAAGTTTTTAGCAAACAAGAGTTAGCGTTAAGTAGATAGATTACTTCCATGCTTAAATCTGAAGGTTCTGTCTTTCACCAAACTCCCATTGAGTATTGTGATTAATTCTGTTTATTATGCACAGGTGGGTCAAGCATTTACGAGAAGCAGCAAAAGCTTTGGAAGGGAAAGGAGGAACTACGGATGAAGGACCTCCTCCTCCGCTTCCATCTGCGCCACCACCAGGTAATATACACGAACATTGTTCTATTTACTTTGTGTTTCGCTGCATTTTGTGTTTTTTTCTCTAATTACAAAAGTGAAAACTATTTTTGCAAAATTTCTACTAATAGTATCATTATTTTGTATTACATCAGTTTCAGTGACTACTACAGTGGAAAGTGCATCAAATGGTAATAATACACCTGAAGCCTCATCTGCTCCTACCGATGAAGGAAATTCCAAACCGAAGCCATGTTCTAATGAAGATGACGGTAACCAAGTCAGGTGAGAAAATAATACTTGTTTTATTAAAATTTCATTGTTGTATATATTATAATATGATCCCTAGGACTACACTCCCTCTCTCCCTCTTTCTCTCTGCTATACCCGCTCCCTATATGAAGCATATGGCGACCATGTGATTCTTCCATACATAAATAGGATTACACGGTACAACTTAAATGAATGAAACAACCGCTATGATATTAGAAACCGCTTAAACTATTTTTCTGTGTCATATTCCAGCGGTGCTCTTCAATCAGTAGTAGGTGAAGAAGAAGCCGGTTTAGCTAATAATGAAGGAAAAAGATGCTCCAAACTGCTTGCTCCTGAAGAAATTTCTGTTGCCGTACCTCCCACCACATTGACAGCACACATTCAGCTTACACCTGAAGGTTAGCACACATGATTAAAACAATTATTCTTCTGCCATATTCGCTCCCTATACGGATCATATGGCTGCCACGTGGCATCTCCAAGAATCTTGTAACCTGCCAGCCATCTTGCAACTCCCCGTGTCATGCCAGCATCCCTTAGTTCCACCGAGTACGTCCTATGGATGATACCTGCTGGTCTTCCAAGTTGGCGGAATCCTACTGGTCAGTAGAAAAGGCAAACAGGGTTCACACTTTCTGTATACAGAAACAATTATTGCACATGGAATTTAAAAAAGATTGCAATCACTATCCATTTTTTTGACTTCTACATCCACCTTAACAAAGTGTAATCAACGATAAATCTATGATATCAACAAGCATGGGTAATCAATCTCACGTTTAATTTCAGAGCGCCTACGTCGTGCTGAAGAAAAGGTAACGATAGCATTATCGGAAGCCGCAGAAGCAGTTAAATTGGTAACAGGCAGCCAAAGAATCCATCTCAAAGCGTCCACAGAACAACTTGTTGGAAAAGAATTTAATCAACAAGAGGATCTTGATCAAGAAGAAGCTTCCATGAGCACTGAGCAGTTGGTTATGATCGCTCAAAGTCATGGTAAGTTTTACATTGAACAAAAGTCCATGGAATTTATTTATGTAAGTAAATCTTTATAGAACAAGATCAAGGGATGAATTTTGCGCTTATAAATTATATAAAATTAATACATGCTGTATCTTTGAAAATATTTTGTCAGATTTGATATTTCTTGTTTTTTCAATGGTTATGTATTTCAATATCAATAATTACCATTAATGTATATTTTATTTTACAGTCAATAGCCTCACAGAAGTACTTCTGCGTGCACTGCGAGTTAGTTCATCAGATTGTTCAATGACTAAATGCGAAATCCGCCCAGATTTTGGTCTCTGTGATTCCTGTTCATACCATCTCTCCAAATATTCTACCCTCCGCAGCATGAGGCAAACTAATGGGAGCAACAAATCATTCGATTCCAACGACCTACAAGACGTCGACCAAAAACAAGATAGTGATTTGGAACTCAGATGGCGAGATAGTCGAATTGTTGATGCAGAACAACGTGTTGATAGTATTATTGTTGAAAATATAGGAGAAACCAGTACCGACCCTGTAAATGGTATGATTTCTTTTAGCTGCTTAAGTTGCATTTATTTGTCCAATTATATCATAGTGAAATTTAGACTTTTTAGAATATCTTTATTTCACACAAGGAACACTTTACACGTTAGAACTAATTTACTGAATCTAAAACTTCAAAATAATATATAATTTAGCAAATACTACTCTGTATACAAACTTTAAAGTTTTCACTTTTACTAGAGAAATTATCTGCCTTATAATTCAATAGGATTTTTTTAAATTAAACTGTAACTCTTCGTTGTTGTTGTATTAGTGTTCTCTTTTTTATATTCAGACATGGAATCCACTAAAGTGTCGGTGTCCGGATTGGGCTTGAGGCGAACGCTAAGTATACTAGAACGACGACTCATCTCCTGTGAAAGAGAAAGGGAACTCTTTCGGGCTAGACTCCAGCAAGCTGACAATAGAATCCATCGAATGCATCAACTTCATAAAGGTCAGAAAAAGTTCCGTCAGGCTTCTAAATAAACACCGTTTTCATCACTAAGACTGCAGTTTTATAAGATATATCCTCGAGGCCTGTTTTATCTAGCAATACAATGTTGAACTCGTCATGTTCATATAAACTTCAGTAACTAACATAAAGCTTGTATTGATATATCAGTACAATCAATTTCTATTGAGAATCTTTAAGAGCTTGATTTTATAGTGGTTCTGAAATTGGTATAATATTTTTACAGATTGCCTACACAGTGAACAACCAGCTAAAGAAGAAGTCTGTCAACAAACCATCACCACTAACTCGACAGTAAGTTACCAGAATATTCATTGCAAAAACTTATACTAGAGAGGGTATATTTTAAGTCTTTTTGAACTACCTCATTACACATAACACTGCATTGAACTTTGTCTAATTCCTTTTCTCAAGATATTTATGATTTTGTTTTCAAATCAGATGTAATTTTTACACAACCATTTCAATCAGAATACTTATTTTGTTACCATATCCACTCTAAAAGTAGAGTATATTGATCCGCGCGGTGTGAAGAGATCCACCCCAGAAATGGACTACATAAATTTCCACTGTGTGAAGACATGTCTTGGCAGTTTTTTTTTATTTTTCAAGGTAATTGGTTGTCATCCAATTGCTTAAGCCAATGGGTATCCAGTTCTGCATTTTTGGGTCTTTAAAAATCCAGCAGATGTGGAAATCTAACCTGAAATCTCTGAATCTGAAGCACACACACTAACCTTTCGGCTATTGGGGATATTCAGGAAATTTAACAAATTTATTCACTTAACACGTTGACTGCCACGGAATTTTTCACAATTCCGGTGTAAAGAGCCAATTTGATTTAATCATGTTATATTATTAAAAACTTTAATAATAGTACATAGTAATAACCAAAAAGCTTAAAAATGCTTTTTTTTTTTAAACCGATTTTGTACCAAAGCTAAACAATGGCGTGAAACACGTTACTTTTGTCCAATCTGCCGAGAGAAGCCATCACTTTGCGTGGAAGATTTTTTTTAAATTATCACAAAACATAATAATTTGTTTCCGTGTATAAACTTTTGCTTATTGAATAAACTTTGTATAATTGTATTGTCCGTTCATTTAAGCCAAACCTGATTTTTTATTTTCTTGCCTGAGGCTATCTATTCATATTTACACTGTTATGCTACGAGATATCTCCTAGTTGGCATTCAACTTGTTAATATGGTAATTTGAAGTATAATTATTAACATTTATTTATATTTTTGATTTTCAGGATCAGAGTGGAGGCGAGGGATGAATGTACGGCTTATTGCAAATATTGGAATATAATAAAAGAATAACATAAACAACCAGATGTTACAAAAGTCATATCAGGATGTCATTGTGTGGAGAAAATAATTCTTTATAATAAACAGCGCTGTAGAGGCTGCTCTCATCTACATCAAAATAAATAGAAAATGCAAAAGATTTTTTTCTTTTGTAAACACTGTATATCATAAAATGTATGAGTTTCTTCAGGCAAGCGAGAATTGTCCCATTTTGTTTAATATGTGGCAAATGAAATGTCGAAATTGAATTTAATGAAAGCCAAATTTTTACCAACATTTTCTATTAAATACATATTTTTTTATTGAAACATACTTACTATGAATCCAAGAATTTCATGGCATAGTTCTTGTTTTTTTGATAAAAATTTACATGAGAAATTGATTACTGACATGTAATAGAATTTATTGATTTAAATTTATCTAAAATAAAGCCGTATAATTACAAAAATATAAAAATCTAGAATGTACATTGCAATGATGTCATTTTCATTTATCATGATAATCACCAGTGATATACAAAATGTCATCAATTTCTGAACAATGATTTTGTCGACTTTAAAAAACATCCATTGGCATAACATTCTCAAATAAATTTGATCTTTTATCTACAATATTATAGCGCTTACAACATGTTTGTCTCAATATGAAATGTTATCGTAAATATTTTAGTCAAAATGATATTTTGTATTTGAAGGGAATCAGTGTATGTATATTGTAAATTGATAAAAAAGCATGCGATAAACATCAATAAAAGCATTATGTTAGATGTACAGTTTTATTACTTTTAAATAGCGTGTTACCGCAAAAAATAATATGTAAAATTCCAAAAATTGGTAAATCATAATTTATCAATAATAAATTAAATCCATAATATTGCCTGGAAAAACAAGACTAGCCAATCTATTTGAGAACCGTTATCGAAATATACAGTTTGCTATGTAAGTTCTGTTAAATAGTATAAGTAAATTGCAGATATCTTGAGGTTCAGCTGTCATGATATTTACTTTTATCCATGTGAGTTTATGTAGCTGCTTCGTTTTACAACTATAGATGTTGCCAACAGTATTTCAATTAGAGAATTATTTTATTTGCAAAATATGCATTATTTATTCTTTTAGTTTTTCCAAATAAAAAATAACATAATTATATTATTGTTTTTCTGACATAATGTTAATTATTCTTAGTATTAATTTTAAGAATGCTTTAATATGCGGGGTTAAATGTCTAGAGTGTACATAATGAATTCGAATTTAGATCTTTTATGCCTCTATGAAGTAGTCAATAAAGGCTAAATAAAAGGTTATTTGTATTGAATCATCGTAATAAGGGAATCCATTTTATTTGTTAATTTTATCTTCAGATAAAAATTTCCATTATGAGTAAGTAGCCTTTTATATTAAAAGTTGGTAATATGAGCATAGTAATAATTTTACTGCACCATTTTGAATATAATGCTATTACAAAATACAGTCCCAGTCAACAATGTCAAAAAAGGCAGTAGACCAAATATTTGATCTGTCAAATACACACCCAAAGTATTCTGACATATATTTTTATCTGTAACGGTAACTTATGATATTGCCAGAATAAATCGTTTCTAAATTTTAAATACAATTATAATTGTGTGTATTCAATTATTATCAACTTTTACCCAATATTGTCATGGCCATTTGCCTACAGATAAATGCATAATTTTGTTACCAAACACTGACCAATAGTCTATGGTCATCCATAATGCTTCCGTTGACTTAAGTCATTTGTAAATAAGCTTATTTAGGGCTGTTAAATGATAGCAAAGTTTATAAGGCACACATAACCATGCCCTCAAAAGATATAAATAAGTTGCACTTGGACGGCAACAATCAATGAACATTTATTTACAGCAAAATAATTGTTTAGTCTAGTATTGTTAGAATATTATTTAATTTTTTTTTATCAATTCACATTTGTTCATCTTTAGATGACTGACACTTAGAGATAGAGAACTGTTTCTATTGTTGATGAATAGTTTTTGTATTTGTAATAAATCTTGTTTTGTAACATGGAATTGTAAAAGTGTCTTTGTAAAAATATAGTATGCGTAGAATAATACTGTGTATAATATGATATATTTTGTAATAATGTGTTGTTTCGTAACGAAAATGGTGAATGTTATTCATCAAAAATTCCAGAATGAATGATAAAAAGTGTAAAGAAATGTTAATAGTGATATAATTCGAACTGAACTATAAACTTGCAGTGTTGTCATTTCAACACCATAGATTAAAATTAACATAGTATAAATATGAGTGGTGAGTATCACAAGTTGACAAATATTGCAAGTTGATAAAAATAAGTAATTAAGCTGTATTAAAGATCCTAATCTACCAATATTTTCTTTTTACTTCTGTATGATAATTAAAAATATTAACACTATTATATGGTTATAATCCAAATAGTGAGAAAATAAAATACCTTTATCAAGACTCAGTGCATAACATTAGGCAGTTGAATATCATAATTATTCTCTCTAGTCGTATTTTCAATTAAATGCCTTAGATTTTGTTCTTTCTCTACTTGTATAATAATCTCAGTGGCATAAATCATCCTCAGTCTTATATATACATATATCCTAAATATAATTACCTAGTTGCAATATTGAGCACATTGAGGTGTCATAAAAAATGTATCATAGCAACTATCAAAATCCACTTTTTCTATTGAAACACTTTTGTATTTAATGGAATTATATTCAACCACAGATAGAAATTTAGAGCAATCACTTTTGCAAAGAATTATCTATTGAAATAAAACATGTGACCAGAGCTGGATTCTGTCGTCAAAATTGGAGTTTTTCTATGTAAAAGTATTTAGCGTGTAAAATATTTCGGATACATATAGAAATGATTGTTTTATACACTATTGTTATTAAATTGATATTCTTCTATTAACACTTTCCTCTTTATATATATCAAAAAAACTAATTATGCATCTATCATGTAATGTTATTCACATCTGACTTCATTTATCAGTCATCCCGTTAGTACTTGAAGATATATAAATACCCTCAATGAGTATTTTAAATTTATTATATTCGAGTTTCTCTCATTTTTTGATAACTTATCGGTGGAAAGTGTTAATTCATTATTATCAATTATTGTTTTTTTTTTATATTTCGGCTTGAAGGTTCAAAGATATTTTGCATCATTAGTAAACTCACCATTATATTTTTAAGACCACCAATTGAATAACTTTCATTTATATGTGTATATCACTTATGCACTAAAATATAAATAGGTCGCCAATTCTAGAAATGAGTATTAATAATTATTTATTTAGCTTTTAATTTGTTTTCAATTGAAATGAATTAGTAATAGTTACTAGTTAATATACTTCATGGCATTAAGTATAAATACGGAGAAATACTACATTGTAAAATACAAATTCAATGAAATTCTTCAACTAAGAATCCAATTCTGCACATACTAAATAGTGCATATAGAATGGCTGTAATAATTAAGCAGTTGGTACAAGTTTTTAATGCATCAGCAAGTAATTAAAATATTTGGTTATACTATTTCTCATACTGCTGATTTAAGAGGTTTAATCATATCGATTTGGTTGTATAAAATAAAAATATATGAAATAAGCAGGATTGGATACAAATTTAAAAAGTTATTGATGGTATGTACTAACTTTAACTATGTACTTCAGTTCGGGGAATTTTTAACTATTAAAAATAAATTTTAATATGTAATTCCAT
>JAGVSQ010000434.1:0-39922 GCA_022683975.1 Rhyacophila evoluta | reverse complement strand
TAAGATATTTGTGATTTCATTTTTATTTACAACATTATAATTATTTTGATTTAAATGTGTCGTTGAATACATACATAATATAAAAACAACATTGAGTAAATATTCTTACGTTTTTTATTATATTGGATAATATTTTTTTTAAATAAGTCACTAATAACAGTGTTATCATTTTGGACATTGTAGGCAGAAAACTTATCAAAGCATCAATGACAAAAAATAAATTAGCAATTATGTAAATAGTATTCTGCTTTAAACAGAGTTCATAATTATAGCTTCTGTGCATTAGTCAATTATGTGTGGCCAAAAACCATACAAATATGCCCAAATAATATGTATAGTGATCAAAAAAATATATTTTAACCATAACGTTAAATAAATATTGTGACAAAAAAAATATTCAAAATAAACTTCAAAATTAATGCATAATTTACAATAATTTAAAAGATGATCTCTACATTTTAATATAAATAAAACTATCAATTTACTAACATAATTCTATTTTTTTAGTGGATCCATAAAAGCTGGCGAATATAACAAACAATTTCTTTGGAATAAAATATCTTTCTATTTCCAATAAAAAAATAGCATTTTCATAATGATAATTAATTAACATAGACCACAAATCTTACAAATTAGTAATTCACTCTCAATGATTATTTTTATTTATCATACCACGATCGGAAACAGCTGCTTCAATATTACAGAGTTGTATATCATGTCTCCATGACAATGAAATATAGAACGAATGTATTCAACAATCATAGGAGCTTAAATCTTTTACTTTGTGTAATATCAAGTCTTTTAATTGTGTTCAAGTCATACTTGTTCAAAAGTGATTTACGAAAAATTACTAATAGTTATTTACTTACAACCTATAATATTGAAGTAGCCTAGCACAGGAGTGATATTGGTTTAGTGTTACTATGTATTAGTGAATGATTGAAATAATAAATAATCTAATTTACTACTTCCAGATTATGCTTTTGTGTATATTTTAGCTGACATAATCATTCCTGATATTTCAAAAATGAGAAAAGTATTTATAAAACTAATATTATTACTCGAATAGCATCGCTTCCAAACAAGGCTTAATGACTGATATACATGATTAATCGAATATACTTTATTACAAAATGTACAGCTACATTTATTAAGCTAAATGATAGGAATACTAGAGTGAATGTAACATTCAATTAATTTAACAATTCTACATAAATACAGTTTGTAAACAGGATTATAATTAATTCAATACAGTATATTTTTAAGATTTAAATTTTATCATTAAATAACAGTGACATATAATATTATTATTGTATAGTATAATAAGGAATGGCAACATCTTCAATCTCAATATAATTCAAAATGGCCGTTTCTCTTTTTGGGCGATACTAACAAAATTTTATTCCATAATAACTAATGTGCGCAATTAAAACTATTAAGCAGGGGTTTCATTTGAGTTGATTATAACCCAATTTAATGTCATACAGCCAGAACTGACTCCTGAATTGGAATCATTAAATTTTTCCATCAATTTGATGTATGCAATTCATATGAAATGATTTTCCATAAAGTGATTTTTTCCAATTGGCCTCAATACTAATTAAAAATCTGCAAATTTATGTAGATATTAAATATGTAAATATTTATAGATTTCAAAGTTTCATAATTCATAATTGAATTTCATAATCACCCTCAGTTGATGATAACTAATTAAATTGGGCTAAGTTAAATATTAGTATTGAACTTTAAGTGTTAAATTCTGGAGGGGAGTCACGGCTTCGTATATTAATTAACACCAAGATAAGTAATAGAAAAAAATATTTATTTCACGATTGTTATTGTATTTAAATAAGAAAGAATAAAATGTTATATCAATTATATATCGACTCAACTAAAATACATAATAAATCATTCATTATTCATTTACAAGAATTTTTTTTAAATATTTCACTTTTTTACTTTTAAATATAAATAAACTTGTTTCAAGCATAAGTGCTGAAATACCACACATTTAATCAAATAGTAACACGTCCATATCGACCAGGGTGATTGATACTTTAATCTAGATGACTGACTACCTTGAGGAATCAAAGGGACTATACCCAAGTAACTGTTGTAAAAACTGATGGAAGAAAATATTTAATTCCTGTTATTTATTTTAGGACAGTTACATATAATATATTTACTGTCATTTGTGTTAAAACAGCGAAATAACTGATCTGGTATAAAAAAAATATATACACTGTATAGATGAACGTTAAGATATGATTGAAAGATCGCAACTCAATCGTTACCATAGTAACCATAATGATTAACAAACTGATTATACTTATTAAATAGTCTATCAAATATAATATTCCAAAAATGGTAATCTGTGAAAGTTCATGAAATTAATGTTAACATATTCAATTAACATCACTACAAATAGGATATATTACATATCAAACACAGAAAATTTTAGTAACATACGAGCCAATTCCATCCATTCAATGTGTTTCGACTTGCCATTTTAAACATTAAATCTAGTCTCAGAGCCGTCGGCGAGCGTGAGAGTAGCTTGGCGTGGGGCCGGCCATGTTAGGCGAGCTAGACGAGCAGGGCTGAGGCGAGCTGCATCTGCAAGTGGAGCTGTGCTGTAGCACTTCACGCAGCGAGTCTGCGGAGCGCCCAACCCGAACATTCCTAAAATTTATTTTTATCATTTTAAGCCTATGCTATTATCCAACTTCACTGAGATACATAATTTAATCAGTGCTTCATAAAATAAATATTTTAATGGATCTTATAATAGGATTGAAGTTATAAAACGATCATTTTTTCCACTCCGAAACCAAGCATAATTTAAGACTTTCCAGTATTAGAATATTTTAACGGATTTATTCAGGTACATAAAAGACATACATTAATTTTGAACAGAGAATATTGTTTTTTTTTTACCATAGTTTAGTAAAACTTGTACATAAAAAGTCTTCTTACCAGTAGTTGTCTGCCAAAAGATGAGTCGATTTTCATTGCAGGAATAGGTGACAAGGAATTTTCCATCCGGTGAGAAAGCACACGCACTAAGCGGCGCTTGATGGGCAGCCAGAAGTTGGCAACGGTTCTGACGCAACTCATACAGTGCCACTTGACCACTGTGACTACCAACTGAATAAAACAAAATGTAAAATTAACCACTATCATCTATTGTGCAAAATTATTGATTTCAAATTGTCAATTATTGAGCACTGATTGATTATCAAGTAAAATACATGAATGCATACCAGGAGTATACATTCCAACGGATGGTTAAGAATCTACAAATTGATCGTAATATGCCTTTGGAAGAGATGCAAAGACTGTATTAGAACACACCAAAAGACGCGATTTTGTTCGTTAGTTTGACACATATCTATTATTGTATATCATATCTAGTTGTTCTCTTATTACAATTTTGTTTTTCTTCCTGTCCACCAATAGATAATAATGCTACCCTTCAAAAATATTACTTCCTTATACAAAAAGGTTGGTTAGCTGTTGTATTCTATATAAAATGTATTGCCAAGACAACATTGATAGAGGGTCGATTTTGGAAACAGCACATCTTTAATATGCCAGTATCGTACTAAATAATCCTGGCTGATGAACAATGTCACGACAAGTGAAGCTATATACTTATTCTTCAATTGACCTTGTTCATTTGATAATATTATCAGGGGTATGTACAAACCTGCAATCCTCCTGGTGGTAGGACAATGTGACACCTGGTTGTATCGGCAAATGGCCGGGAAAACGTCTGCCATCCCCTTGGCTTTGAGATGCGATTGGTCCACACAATGCAGGACTATATCCATCACCTAAAAGTTTAATAATAAATTTATCAACGCGTCATCAATATTTTGTTTCAATAATGACATTCATGAATGTTATGACATAAATATTAATAAGTTGGTTGCATTATTTTCTTATACAGTGCACATAGTAAAACATGCTATGTTTAAATATTAGTACAAGTTTTAGATGTATTATTTCAAGAAACTTCTTTGTGTAAAAAAGTGTGCGCAAGAACCCTTATTTTTCATAACATAATTGACCTTTTTTTTGTAAATAAGCTGATCAGATGAAAAAAAAGGTAAATCATTATTTCAGGTGGTATATAATATATAAAAGGGTATGTATAGTGATCCAATATTTAATTATAAATAGATCACATGGTGTAGAGGGTTAATCACCTCAACGAGCAGCTCCTGAACTTCGGGCAATTGCCTATCAACCAGCAGTTCGATTCCTCGTAGCACTTCAGGCCTGGCTCTATAAAGCGTACCGCCGGAGCTATTATTAGATTGCCCCTGTGCCTGGTTGGCGGCCTGTCCTCCAGCCCCACCGCTTTGGTTGGTTCCACCACTGCCTCCTTTGCCACCACCACTACCGTCGTTGGAGTTGTTGGTGTTGCCACTCACAGCTTGCTGCGCAGCCGAACGAGCAACTTCTCTGGCCATAGTAGTTATGAATGCTGCTGGCCTATAAATAAAATTGTTTGGACATTTTTAGTGGCCTGTAATATGAACGATAATGAAAAAATATACAATATCTATGAACGTCGACAATCGAGGACACACAAAACTTATTCTATCATATACCCATTTGAGTTTTTATTGTTGACTATTCAATTACACCCATAAATCATATCTGGACTGAGGAATTGCAGAACAGAATATGTAAAAACTTAAAAAGCAATTGTACTACCTAGCAGTAGCAATGAGAGTCAAAGCATGTCTGGCAGTTCGGCAGGAGTCCGCTTGAGGAGTCAGAGGCAATCCATAGGTCATCGAGGGCACCAATTTATCAGCGTCGCAGCACATATCCAGTAGACCTGCAATCCATTAATTTATTATGAATTCTATTCTAATAACAGTATATTTAACAGAAGTGTATAACATCTTTATGTCACCATGAGAACAAGTACTCACAATAATGTAAAGTACACTTTCCGTATTCTGAAATACATTATCGATCGAGAAAATTTTTGAAAGATGATATCATTTGAATGTCTCTAATTTATGACACCATAAACCATAATCTTATCATATACTAATTTTTTAAGCACCATAGAGGTGAGATAATACTGCTTGTGCAAGCAGTGTTCTAGTTAGAATCGTAATATAACAACTTAAAATTAAATCACACTTGTTAATTCTAGATTGAGACTCACCGAGCAACACCTTACTGACGTCCAAGTAAGGTTCCCAAACAGTAAACCCTCGGCCGAGCAAATCTACAGCAGCACGCCTGAGCGGTGTGTGAGAAGGTAATTTGGCAGTTCCCGGGGCTAGCACAAGATGGGCAAGAGCCAGAGCTGTCAGGCGAGACAGACTGCCATGGCCAACACCGAAACCTGACAAAAACATTAATAAGAAATAAATCTCATCAAATGTAGATCACAATTAAACATATGCATTCAACGTTTATCCTAACTTCATATGAAAATATGTGAATGATTAAGAGTAAAAATTATTTTTCCTACTTAGAACACAGGCAGAAAGTGCAATACTCTGTGTTTTCATGAATACCCAATTACAATTCATATAGAAAAAATATTTTCATAACAATACCTTCAACAACAGAAGTTTTACGACGCACATCATCTCCTTGTCTCCGCCTATTATTTGCGGCTCCTGTATTAGTCACACCAAATGCAAAGATTGTTAGTTTTCCAAGCCATTCATAAAATAATAAAATTAAGAAACACAAATAAATCAAGCACTATGTACATATTCTTATATTACATATTTAATTTAATAGAACTTAAACATCCAACTAGAAGAATTCATTTGACTATTTTTAACTTTAAATTTTTCTATAAACTTCAACGACTGTAATTGTATGATTGTTAATTTGCATGACGATATTTTAGGCTTTTTTAGGATTTGAGGGGCTGTCCATTAAACTCGAAAGTCCATTATATAAAAATGAGTTTTCTAAATGCATTTTTATAAAAATATTAGTAGATTGTCGAAAATGCGATCATTTCACTGACAAATTTATTTTTGGGCTTGTTGTCTCTTCTTCCTTGCTATATTCACTTCCATTTTTGGTTTTTAAGACCATAACTTCAGCTTCTATCTACTTCTAACGACTGTAAAACATTTTCTTCGGCTTCTTCTTTTCCACCATTATTCTGTATTCATACAGAAATCAGAAACCTCTAAATCTATGCATATTAGTCATCAATGAAATTCTTCCAACCATTTTCCAATGCTTATACTTTTATTGCTTTACGGATAGTTTTGTTCATCATATCTGAAGTCTGTTATACCGCGGTTCTACTATATTTACAAATAATATTGTAAAACTGCAGAATTTAAAGAAGCACAGCATATTTTTTGCAGTATTTGGTCTAGACAGAGTATATGGATCACTAAGACAGAAATTATGGAGGAGAATGAATGATACATCACAACTAAAATTCAATATAAACAAGAACAGTTCTTTTGATAGTAGCACTAGTACCAATAGCGCCACAACCATGGTCAACAAAGCTAACAAACCTGTAAGATTTATAATTTTTTAACCATCATAAAGCAAAATCATGCATGTGTCATATTTGTGAGAGTTTTGTTGAGGGAGTCCAATGATGATAATATGATGCAATGTCAGATTCAATAAGCTTTAACAATATGTTGATTCATAACTCTAACAATGTATTTAAACACATAATAATTTTATCCATCACACACTATTTGATCAAACAAATTGTATTTGATTTACCTGTTCATGTTTATTATAATTTAGAAAAAAACACCCAGTATTTATGAAATTAAAAGCATTTAAGCAACGAAAAATACCTTCGCTAGAAATGTCCTGGCCGAATTCAGCTCCAATAACTCCAAGCAAAACAACAGCTGTGGTTTGTTTTCTTTTCAGCTCTGCCATCGAAGAAGGCTTTCGCATTGTTTCTTCCTCTTCTTCTTCTTCTAATTCTTCCTCCTACAGGATAAAAGATGAAAGAATTGCAATCCAAGAGCTTTATAAAAAATGTGGACTTCATTCGATTTTTCAATTTTCTTGTTAGATTAATCATTTGATTGCACTAATATAATAGTAAAACCTGTGTTTATGTGGAAGTCATTCAGAAAGAAACAGTATGTTGAGTCAAACGACCAATCGTAATTAGAATGAAATAATGAAATGAGTACTTCAAACTGCTTTCTTGTAAAAATAATTTACTTGTAAAAATGCCAGTTTATGAAGGCATAATTTGAGGCCCCGCAATCATGGATTAACAGTAATTAATAGCAATAGAACGGACCCTTTCTTGCTGTGCTTGCTGTGCAGGTGGAGCTTGTGGGTTGATACTTTCTGTCTGAGTGTACAGTGGTAAATACTGCGCCCAACTGTCAACCAATGCTTTTCTGCCTTTGGGACCAAGCCTAGAAGCAAAACCAAAATACCTTATTAAAATTGTAATTTTGCTAGAAATGCACCTCAAAACACTGTTATCAGAGAGAAAACAATCATCATATTTATCTAAATAATAAGTGTTCACTATGCTTGACTTTAGAAGCTTTTATCCATACAACAAAACCAAGTGCAATAATTTTTATCACATTAATAATAAAATATTAGATGAATAATTCTATCAATATTACCTTTCCAACTCAGCGAGGAGTAAAGCCTGAGCAGCTTCCCTCACTTCCAAGCACTGATGCTGCCAACGCCTGGCCATCATTTCTACCTGAGGACGCTTGAAATTCTTCGAACCTGCAAGCGACCAATATAAAGTAAGCGAATCTCAGTCCTTCTTCAAGCACAAACTGCCAAACACAATAAAGTAAAGCCACCTCAATAAGCATACTTTACAAGCATCAGTTTTGCATCTGTATGTGCTTCATAAATGACCTTCAATTTTAATGACACAGCTGCCCATCAACTTCAGGAGCAACCTAGTGATTGAGTGATTCATAAAAAAGAAACTCAAATATACCTCATGGATAGATCTAAATTCCTTACATTTCACAATTTGACCCACCTATCTGAATCTTCCAGCCGTTAAAAAGTCTATACTCAAAGAATTTAGTATTTCAACAGACTTGTGAAATTTTCATTTATTTACTTACTCCATGTATATTCAAATCCTTTTTCCATTTAAATAATGTGAGTAATGAAGTATTTAATGAAAAATAATTGATCACCTGCAGCTACCAGTTTGTCAGGTAATAGGACGCAATGGAGGGTGGCCAACAGTGACCATCCTTGCTTGATGTGAGCCTGCTGCTGCCCGTACAATTCTTCCCTTTCTTCATCCCCTTTAGACCAAGATGAAACTGATGCTCGGCCAGATGACCTGCGCACAAATAATAAAATAATTAATTAATAATATAATCTATAAGTTGCCGTATTTCCAAAAATTTATTTAAATGTATGTAGTTTTTTAATGTGAACCTATAATTTTACTATTTACTTTATCAATTTCAAAAACTTTATGGTCATATGGATTAAAAATTCACATATAAATTTATTCCAATATGGGAAAATACTTAGCTTTCTTTTGTATCATTTATTCCATCCCTCCATGCAAATCTTGCTCTCACTTTAAACATAGGATTATCAAATAAAGCACATTAAATGAATTTATCTATAAGTATTAAATACAAACCTGTGTAACTTCCTGTTGAATTCTTGTTCAGGAACGAAGGTGGCATTGTTCATGGACATAAGAGTGTTAGCCAAAGCAATTATGGCTAGCAGATGATTGGACGTTAGTGTGGTGCTCAGTTCCCAGTGGAGACGGCCGGTAAACATCCTGACAAAAATATGATAAACATTACATTAAAACTTAGATACAACTCTTTTTTCCCTAGCTGGATTATACAGCCACAATGCAATATATCCTCCATGATAGCTTGTCAATTTAATAACTCTTCGTCCCTCATGGGATAATTATTATATGAAGTGACAGACACTGCTGAGCCTCTTCTGAGATGTCATAAGTAATTGTTCTGGGTGGCTCTAATATTTGCATAATATCACCAAAAAAAATACTAAAATGTGCCTGACTGAAAAAAGTATACTTTTACATAATTCTGGGGTAAAAACAGAGCCCATTCCAACCTTGTCAATGTCTCCTGCCTGAGCATTTCTGGTGGGAGACTATCAGATATGATCGGAGTGGGGATGACGATAGCTTCTCGTCGTAGGGCATTTTGCCATGTTGGCAATTGCAAGGACATTTGTCCACCTTTAGACAGCACACCAAAACTGACAGGCACCTGTAAAAAAGAGATAAGAAATATGATATTATTATGTGATTTTTCAATAACAAGTTACACAGAAGAACTTGACTATCTATATACTCCACTTAGAGAGCATGCGGAGACAAAGGAAAAGAATACGTTTTGTCCTTTGGCAATAGACTAAATCAATTAAAAATATCTGATACAATACCAATAATTTCTTATTACATTAATAACAAACTCACCATGGGCCTTAGCAGTCCCAATTTGGCCTCGCAAACCTTATCCAAATCCGGGTCCAAGCCCCAAGCGTGCAGTAGCGATAGTAAGACTTGTGCTATCTCCATAGAGTGACTCGGCTCTCCACTTCCGCCCAAGCCACGTTTACCAACTCCTCCAGTACCACCACTTCCTACGGTCTCTAGATTTCCAGCTGAAAGAAAAAAATTATGTAATTTTACACTGCTGATTTATCAAAAATGAGATTCATAAAATAAAAAGTGATGTCCTGCCGAGTGATATAACAGTGACAGTGATGTACCATTTGCGAAGAACTGTCACTGAGCCAGTGTAACTTCTGGTATAAAAATTGTTGAAGATATACCCTATTATAATTTAGATAAAAATAAATGTAATCGAAATACATATTAATAAAATAAAGAATCAATGAAACAATCGAGATGAATAGCATGCATATATGTTAAAAAGAAACGTTTCTTTTTTAGTGTGTTCATTCTGAAGTGGAGTCTCTGCAATATGAAGACATGCTTTGACAGATTTTTTTTTACATGAGTTGGTTGTCAACCAATTGCTTCTCGGCTATCGGTAAGACTGCATAAATAATTATATTTTTTTCTGTCGAATGTATATACAAGTACTGACTGCATTTATGAATCATCTACTTCTATTCAAAATAATTTTCCTATCTCACTGTTTTGCCCTGTCATATAGTATGAAAGCAGGGCCGTGCTGTACCTGTGTGTAAACTGTGCACTACAAAAGGACGCCTGAATATGATGGGTGCCTTTTTGTAAGAAAAATTAAATAAACTCAACAGTATTTTCTACGAGCAATGATATTTTCATAACTAAAACAAGCATAATATAGAAAGATAAGATATTTATATAAAATATATGATGAATAGGAAACTGTATAAGTTGAAATTTATAATTTTCATTCGCTAATTTATTTCAGAAAATCTTGAGGGACGCAAAAAACTTTTTGCAGAAGGGCGCCACCCACTTACTGCGCGGCACTGCATATGAGTATAGTTATAAAAATATATTATAGACCTATAGCCCTGAAATATAAATTCCTAGTTTGAATTTTAACTTCATCGTTGAATATGCATCCTGAGATAAAAAGAGCCCTTAATTTGTTTACAATGATTATGATGTAAGCTGTTCAGATGTCAAAACTTTGGAGATCACTGCTTGTTGATATGAGTAAAAATTCGACTATTTCGACCATTCTGCGGAAGTTTTACATGACACATTGTTTAATAAATATCGGAATGCATTCGAAGGTTTTGCTAGGCCTAGCAAGGCCGTTTGGCGGTGAGCAGTACAAGTTCATCGAATTCACGAACATTACATTGATAATAAATTATATGCGAACGCGATCATGCGTGACATCAAGTTCCTTTCGATAATAACTAATCACCGAATGACATAGGCGCATAACTTCATGCAAGTAGACGTAAGTATAATACTTATATTATATATTATAGAATAGACTGGCATTAGACAATCATAGGTGTCATTAGAAGCCGGATCTAAATCAACAATTTACCCAGAATATCTAAAAATGCGATTTTTTCGGAATTATTAAAGATAGCGAAATTCACCTTAGATAGATTAGCCGTGTAAAAACAGAGCCCGTGAAAATAAAAACAGTTAATTAATAGAATCCCCCGGTAGCGTTGAGGTTTACGTTCGTGCCTCGCATTTGGGGAATGCAGGTTTGATTCCCACATCTACTGGATTAAAAAAACTGGAAATATAGGACTGGATGGCCATTTAGTTGAGCAATTATCTGACAGTAAATTCTCGTGAAAAATAATCTGTCAAGACAGTCTTCACACTGTGGAGATCCATATCGAAAAGTTGATAAGTCCACTTTTGGCTGTAAATGATTAAATAATACTAAATTGCACCATGCATATTGCATGCCTCGTTTCAATTTGACAATTCAAATTTGTTTAAATATAATATATCGAAAAATACGTCCCAAGAAAATTTAATAACTCGATTCGTATCTGGGACCTACAATGCAAAATATATAATTCTGCTATTTCGTATTTAGGTCTAGTAAACGTATTGTAGTATGTACTATCATAATGGCGATTAGCACTGAATCTATTGAAAAAATACGTTAAGGTTACGTGATGCTTGGCTCTGTTCCTCGGTCTCCAAGTAGCTCATGAAATCAACACGTCTGAAATAATATTATGTAACAAGCAAACCTTTTAAAAATATAGAACTACGTTACTTCGACATGCAGTATACGCCATGTGCTCTGTCAAAGGACGAATTTATTGATAATTTAATAACATAATAACTTATGTAATTGCTTTAAAAAAATGTCCGAAAAACAATATTTTGATGAAATAACTTCGTAATAAATTGGCATCGACGTGTAATACAAAATAAAAAGAAAATTTAAAACGAATGGCTAAATAAAGTGTTAAAAAATACTTCTGGACTACGGAAGGTCGCATTATAAAATACATTGATACCTACATTGAAATTAATTTCCGTATATGTATGTATACAGTTTTATTGTTATTACAATTTGGTTACTAAATAATAAGAAAAAAAACTACTTGAATGATCAAGTTTATTACTCATATTATGAGAAATCAGAGAAAAATAATTGTTGTAATATTTTTATACTGTGTAAAATAGATAGGCATGGAGCGACGCCCGTCGATTTATATTTTGGAAGTGAAATAATAGCAACTTAGGTTATTGAGCAGATTATAAAATACGTAGTCTTAATACAATCGTTAGATCGCTTTGAGATACCCCTAGTTAAGACTGGACGCCAAAACGAGTCGAATGATTAATAATAGATAAGAATGGATTTATTGGGGAAGGCATTCATACAGTCATTAATCAACCACGACTAGTGACAGGTTAGTTCTCGAAAGTACTAAGCATACAGCTAATCTAAGATTACAAATATACGACGTATTTTTGTCGTGTTTTTTCATTCTCCGAGCCATGCGAGGAATTCTGTATTATTTTACAAAATCCAATCATTTCATCTTTCATCTCATCATCTTGTCAATTACCTTCCGATATATTCAATGAAACTCTTTGGAAGGTAAGATTACTTTCACCATTTCGACTTCGAGTGTGAAGCATATCAATTCTGACAGATTGTTTTCACGTAGAGTACTCACTCGATAATCATTAGACACGTTAAAAATCTACACATTGCATTGGAATATATTGGTCACTCATGCAGTTACAAGACTCAAACCAGTGAACTCCAATACCGACCAATTTACAAGTGCACATACTTATCCACTCAGCCTAAACGGTGATATTTTATTTATCATAACCTCTATTTTTTGCTATGTGAGATGTAAAATCGATCATTTGGGTGTTATAAGTAGATGATTTCTGCATCGTCTTTTTACTGTCATAACGGTAGCCACCAGGGTAGCAAAATAAAGTATGCCAGCATATAAGAATGCGAAGCGATTAGAGGATAACAGGGAATTTTGGATATGGTCCATATGTATCGATAAAAGTCAATAAAAGAAATGGACTCGTATATTTTGGTCGAAGAACCATCAAGATTGACTCCAAAATCATCCAATAGGGTTGTGACGTTTAATGTTAATTACTTATTTTCAATGTCACATATTATCTCCCGTAGCGTAGAGGTTAGCATGCGCGCGTCGTATACGGGGAATGTGAGTTCAATTCCCACATCTGCTGAATTTTAAAAAATCTGAAAATGCAGGACTAGATTTCCATTGTTGAGCAATTTTTTGGCAACCAATTTTCGTGAAATATAATCTTTTATCTTCATAGTACGGAGGTTTAAATGCTCCACATTTAGAGCGAATATAATTTTTAAAAAATGATTGCCAAACCTCCGACGAGTGGAGCCATGAAGCATAACAATAAAAGAAATGTAAACGCTTGACATTAAAATCCTGATTAAATTTTATAACTTTTAGTGACACAATTCGTAATTATTGTAATAAAAAAAATATATAATAATATAATAAAAAAGACAGTAATGGGTCATATAAAAATAGACAGGCGGTTTCGATCTAAATTACTTGAAATATTTACATGTACGTTGCTGGTTTTCGATTGTAGACAACATTGAAGAATTTAATTTATTAATTTCTTACAATTTCAATACGCTTTTGAATCACCAATTTAATAAAATAGTCACAATATGGACGCGAATTCATGGCAGGTAATAAAATCGAAACGGTACATACCATTATATTGATATATATAATAAATCAGTCAGATACAGGATATATAATGATAAGAAAAAAAGAAACTAAAGAATATCGTATAATATTTTCCGTGTTTATCAGTGTTTATTGTTGAAAACTATCCACAAAGATGCCAGCGTAGTTAACTCAATTTTAACGTGAAATTCTACAAATATTTTTGATGATAAAACACTTTGTGTATTATTTTGAAGACTCCAATTTTTTGTATTAATTGTGCGTAACATTAAAAAACACGCAAAAACGCAGTGAAGTCTGTTAGTATTCTTCGTTGGTATCATGGACAACGATGTATCGATCCACAGCATCCAGAGTTAAGGATTTCATCCGCTAGTGACGATGGAGAATCCCAAATTCGCCATGTGATAGTTATATTTTCCACATAAATTACGTATACGGAGAAAGAAAAAAATCAATAAATCTATTGTGATACGTGTATTTGCTTCATTTTATAATATGTATTAAAGCTGAAGTCACTTATTGTAATCACATAACTTTTGATAAAAATAACCAGCTGATAAAATTGAGCGGAAAATTAAAAAAATCATATTGAAAAAAAATACTACAACCTACTTATATGAATCCAACACTACATATTTTATTAAAACATATAACTTATTTGAAAAGTTCATGAATTGTTGTCTGCCATTTATTAACTACTGATTATAATCCTCATATTCATGATCTGTTTGAAACTTATCTATAAATTAACTGAAGAACTACTGTATAGCGCAACATGTTTGATTATCAGAATTGATAACAATAATCAAAGTTTGATTATAATAAGGGGATTAATTTACAGCAATTTTATATGATGTGGTTTGTAACCGACTAATTGTGATAGCAATAATCGATCGATAACACTATCCATGCATTAATTCCACTGTATTATACTTATTTTGAGAAACGTCCTAATGGAACATGTGTAATATAATTAATTCTGCATTTGTTCACCAAATATTGCAAAATACAGCCCATATGGAAAATCAACAAACTGAAAACAGCAGCTTATTTTACAATAATGGGTATTTGGTTTATATAACTAACACAGTACGAAATTATGTATGCGCTAGAAACAAATTTTAATCCCGTTCTCAACTAGAATTTTACAACAAAAAATATGATAAGAAGGTATTAACATAGAAAATACACGATAAATCACAATAGCGACAATCCAAATAATAACTTTCAATTATTGTATTATAAGACGCTCTCATCTACACTATCGTTATTCAGACGTATACCGTAGCGAAATTAACGTAAAGCGTCTTTTAATGACACACTGAAAGCATCTCATGATCGATCTACCAAAAAGCTTATTTCGCGACTTACTATTCTGACATACCTACATACTTTTATCCATAAGTTTATCAGATATATTTATTGATTTCAGAGATATTTACAGTTGTGCTATATACCAATGCATATTTATTACAATTTAAGCCACTTTACAAGGCTCATAGGGCTCACGATTAAAATAGCAACACGATTAGATATTTGAGAAAAAAAATCCATGGGGCTTTCATGCACGGTGACATTAGAAATTATCCTTTTTTCAATCCATAATAACACATTTAAAATACATCTGAGAAAGTTTAATTCGTCTCGTAACACGTTTAGAGAGTTTGCGGCGATTAACTTGAAAATATCTCTCACGTCAAGGCTAAGTAATCAAGTCGGTCATAGTTATTTACAGTTTAGGATTTTTTAACAACAACACATGTTTACAATACAAAAACACAATTTGAATACAGAAAAAATTCAATTAGAAAGGCTTTCAAATGAAAACTCGAGTATGACAAAAGTAATAGTTAAATGATGCGTTATTTTAAACTATTGTAGTAAATAGCAAATATTTTTTTGCTCTTTTCAATAGATTCAGTGTTCACTTTTTGGTGATTCATGATAAATTAAGCAAGGTGAATGCAATTTGTTTATTTTTCGGTCATTCGATTAAGGACGCTGCAATTAATATATGCAACACGTGTTTTATCTACTTCGACAAATTTACTAAGTCAAAATGTAGCAGATTAACCTCTACAAGCCTCGATAGTCGTGGGGATAAGTGAGCTTTTACGGAAACGCTTTGCGTTTTATCCATACACTCCGTAAGCCTAAAATAATGGTAAATTAACAAATACAAGATTATGATGTTTGTTTTCCTTCGTAGAAAACTCAATACGTGTACCATAGTGTCACCAAATAGAGCGAAGTGTCAAGACTAAAACGAAAAATTCGTAGGGATGCTTACAGATGAATGATGTTTTTGATCTCTTATTTATCAGAAAATATTTTATTTACTTATTCTCCATGTATTGTAATATTACAAATTACCAGTCCAATACATTTGCAATATGACATAAACATGATAATAACAAAAATATTGAAATAAGTATTTCAAAACATTAAAAAGAGAAAACGTCAAAAACGAAAACATTTTGTAAAAATAAAAGAATACAGTGAAAATTAAAAAAAAAAATACCAAAGGAAAAAGAGTGTCTACCAAGTAAGATCCTATTTTAATAATGTATACAATAGCATCCACCTAAACTCACTCTCACATAGGTGCAACCCGCTGCCGGCGGCCTGAGTTTCATGGCTAATTTTATCTAGGATACCGAAAAAAATCTGTTGTTATCCTTTTCCTCGTGTAATCGAACTACAAATCTTGCTATACATATATCTGTCTTCGTGCTTAATGCTTTGCGATTTAATATCAATTAAGAAAAACCCAATCATAGAAGATGAACGATTTGTTTAAACGTTTGCTTATGAACTAACTTTATCTTTAGTAAGTAAGAATATATGGGAATACTAAACTCTTCGACTTTTAAAATAGCCGTACAGTCAAGTTTTTCTTGAATTATTCACTATTTACTTGCTATATGAACAACGCCATTTTATTTTGAACTACTACCACTATAATATCGCTTGATTGATCTATGACAACATGTCGTATTCAATTCATCAAATTCATTAAAAATCTTACAAACACTGCCTATGATAAAATATACATGATCATACTTTATAGTATGAATGAACTTTTATATAACCCACTGAGCATCCAGTCTTGTATTCTTCTTCCTATTTTTTTCCATATCCGCTCCCTAGGTGAAGCATACGCACACCACATATCACCTGCATCCAAAACTCCCTGTTCCAATATTCTTGTACCTTCCCATGTCATACCTTTATCCCGTAATTTCACCAAATACATTATATAAACAGTATTTAGCAGCTTTCTAGACACCAAGATCCATTCGGCTTTAAGAATATACAGGTCACGTATAGGCTCTTTTGAGGCATCCGCAATATGTGACTGAGACAGATCGGGCGTCGCAAGTTCACGTTGTCACTAATTAATGGCTGCATAGTTCCTTTTCTTATCTCCTCGTTGTGTATAAAGTCTTATCACAGTATTACAGGAATCCCCCGCAGGCATCTGTTCTCAAAGTTTATAATGCGGTTGATTTGAGCTTTTGTTGGGCCTTTTAAAAATCTTACAGCTGTGGAATACTATTGTTATTATTCTTTACATATTTTTTATTCAATATTTATTAAAATTTAACTGATTGACCGAAAATCGAGGTGATTCATCAGTTACTCAACAATCGCGTATGGGCCATGCCTATTGGAATCCCGTTACAAGTTCAATGTCAAACACTTGACGAATAAATAATAACACACAAAAAACATTTCATATTATTCTCTCGCGTCTTATTCTATAAGTACGGCGTATAAAAGGTAAGCGCGGCTGGATAATGACCTCAGTGCTGTGACAGAAACTCGGGAGGAATATAATTCGCGCGGTTTCGTGCGCGTAGGCAGTGCACCATGAAGAATATAGTGAGTTTAACCATGTTGTAAAACCTAACCTGATGCCACGAATTTCAATTGATCTAAAAACATAACAGGATATAGCCAAAGAGTTTTAAGAATATCCATAGAGTCGAAAACATTTTTTATAAATTCACGCAATATAATTTTAAGAATTTTTTATTCGAATTTTAGTTCTATTTTTGAATTAATTAAATCGTTTTTGTAGATATCTTTTGTTTATTTCCATGGAAATGTATCACTACTCAAATAATAATAAAGTAGTTCATAATCATTATGATTATATTATTGGTTTGATTTAGACCCTATGAAATCGACTTATATTTCTCTAAATACATATTCAAAAACAGTTGTTAGTAAATTGTCTGTTCTGCAATAAAAATCAAAAAAAGGTCCATTTTTATCGAAAATTATTTTTAAATGCCAGTTCTCTTATTTTAACATTTTCTACCCAGCGAAAAAATGAAATCCTTAAATATGATAATTTACCGTTGGTGTGTACAGGGAATGTTTACCTAAATCCGTAATTCGCATGGTTCAAGTCCAGAGTTTAAAATTTAAATTGCTTTATTTAACAGTATTCAATTATTGGACTCCGCCAGAACGGAGAGGAAATCTTGCTAATTTTTTCATAACAATATTACTATGCCATAATTCCGGAATATAATTATTGTATGTATGCCATAATTGTATTTTGATTGTTTGACCTTGACTTGAAAAAAATTATGACGTATCTACAGATTTTCTAACCAAGTAATTCTATCACGAATCCTGAAAAGTGACTTCAATTTTGCTAATTATACATCCGTCTCTAGCAACACCATTTTATTTTTTTTTCAATTTCGACTTTCCTAAAATAATTTTATCAATATCTTATTCGCTGTAGTTGAATTGCCTATTGACAACATATTCGACGATAGTAGGGCATTTATATATTCAAAAATAAAATAATCGTAAATACAAATTCAAAGTCAAATTTTATATAGGTTGATTAAAGAAATTAATACGTTCCCAACGAATAACTTAGAATATAAGAAAATATCATTGATACTAGGTTTGTTTCAATGGACCCCAACCCTAGCAACAAACGCGTCAATGTCAACAATTAGTTGATATGACATGCGAAAATGGTGGCTGCGCAATCGTAATTTTTGTCAATTATTTAAGGTATAGCATACAATATACGAATGTCACACAATTTAAAATTGACAACTGATCAACGTGTGTGCACAGAGTAATATTACCTATACACCTACAGTCCGCCCACCGTCCTGGGACTGTCAATTTAAGAAAATGATAAGGATTGTTGAGGACAGTTATGTACTGTCAGTCTAACTGATAACTGAGGCTCGTGTTATAAGTCATTTTCATGTGTGGTCCACCTCAATCATAATCATCAGACTTGAATTGACAGTTCCAAGACTGCAGGCGGACTGTAGGTGTATGGGTAACAAAGAAATAATGTATGTAATAATAGATGCAATTGTGTGTAAATCATATATTGTAAGCCTACAAGTCGACATCTAATAATCATCATAACTATCAGACATTATCAATTACAATAGTAACAAATAAAACACAATTTCCCCCCCTAGATATTGATGATATGCCTGCTGTACGCATTGGCAAATGCGACGACTGACAGTCCGAAAGCTCCCGGTTTGATCAACCTCCCGCCAAAGAATAAAACCGCACGAGTATCAGTAAGTAAAGAAACCTATATTGTATAATAGATATTTATTTCCGGCTTGCGATGTTAAACATCAAACTCGGGAGGTAAGTAATCTTCAATTTACGGAGATTCGATTCGGATTTACAACGAAATAAAATAGCATTTTTCGTCGCAAAATATTATCAAAATAATATAAATATAATACCAAGATTAGTGAACTCATAATATCTAACGTTTACATTATTAATATCTTATATTGTCGTCAATACTGAAGTTATAAAAATAAATTATTTTTTAAAATATTAAACGTATTATTAGAACAAAATAATTTGCAGTTGGTGCGTGATATTATATTCATACGCGAAACCAAAACCATTACCCTAAATTGGTTCACAACATAAAAAAGGTTAAGAAAGCCTGCATTAGACATTATTAACCTTTCCTATTCGATCGTGTTAACTGAGTTGACATTTAATTATGTGATTATCTCTGTTAATATAATTAACACAGCGTAATCACATGACATAGTATATTTTTACTTAGGATACTTCAGTTGCATCATGTTGCACTTTGACATAGATCACTTTTAGTAGAAAACTCAATTTTATTTAAAATCTGACATATGATAGTTCTGTATTTCAGCGATGATAGGTGGGCGGTACCTTCTAGGGGGCGATAGTGGGTTTAGAATCATTTTTAGGGGGTTTATAATGTCTGGTAGCTTCCTATAGTAGAAATTAATAATTACATCACGCGAGTTGAAAAACGAGAAAGTGGCGGTGGGTAATTTTGGGGTTTTTCTTTCGAATAGGGTACGGTAGGTATAAGTATTGATTTTTTTGTATTTCAAGCAGGAAAATGCAATCAGAGTCTCGGAGATTATAAAATTTGGCCATTTCAAATTCCGGGGAATATTTGCCCAAAGGCGATTCTGACACAGTATGTTTTAAAAAGTCTATTACTGTTTGCAATGTTTTACTAAAAACGTGATGAAGTATCAAGTAGTCCTTATTTTTTATCAACATTCTACTTATCTGACAATTAGATTGAAAAAAAAAACATTAACCTGCAACAATTAATTAATTATTGCAGGCAAAAACATTTTGTCACTGTTTCCTTGTATTTTTACGCAGCATTTACTATAAGTGTACATATTTATATGATACAAATAAGAATTAATACATACGAAAAAAAAGATATATCAAAGAGTGAGAATGTTTTTGTGGTATTATAATACGTATCCCTTTGTCTTAATTGTGTTATAAGATATGGGTTTAAAAAGCTCTTCTATAAACATATAAATAAACATTGGCCCAGAAATTATTTTGTTAAAGTAAATATAATTTGGCAATTGGTTTTATTATCTCCGATGAAATAAGTTTGAGTGTAATTATAATTTAGAATAGATACTGTTAATGATTAAGCAGCTGTAAATTTTTTAATAATAAACGTCACGTATGAGCAATATTCATATTAGTACTTATGGCACTACACTTGATTTAAATAACATCACGTATCTGCAGGGTCAGGGATCTCGTCTTTAGAGTGAGAAAAAAACGAAAACTATTTTCAAAAGTAAGCGGAATAAACTTAACAAAGTACTAACGGCCTTTGTGGTGAATAGATATAAAGTTTGACGAATGATTCATAAAAAAATGACAAAGAACCCGACAGTCGAAGAAAATTTGATTCATTTATCTTTCAAAAACGTTTTTTGCAACGAGTAATAGATGCAATTTAGGAAGAGTTTCTGGCGGGAAAAGTTTTATTGTACTTTTATTATAAGCTTATAAATACAATAGAGACATTCAAGACAGAATTCAAGGGGACTAAATAAAAATAATAGTTCATCAAATTGTATAGTTGACATAACTAAAATATTGCAATTTTTCCAAAAGCGTATCGGAAAACTATAATATCCCCGATAGCGTATAAGTCAGCGTGCGGGCCTGGCACTCCGGGGAATGCGGATTCGATTCCCCATTTGTCAGATTTTTTAAAATGCAGGACTGAATGCCCATTGAATTGACCAATTGTCTGACAAATAATTCTCGTAAAAAATAATCAGTCAAGATGTCTTCATATTGTGGAGATCCATATAATACTCTATTTTCGGAGTGGATATCTTCATACTTTGTAGATCCATTTGCTATAATTTGGGAGTGAACATGGTATGAAAAAGTACGTTTACTTAATTATTATACTTCATTAGGGAATAATGAAATTTTAAATTAGTTATATTTATTAATGAAAAATAGGAATTTCGCTGTCAACTGCATCCTTATAACGAACTAAAAATAGTAATTTCGTTGACGTTATTGCATGCAATGCGCGATATATGAGAACAGAAGCAGCACTACATCGGTAACTAATTTTAAACAAATGTTCACATGTCTAAATTCTTGTCTAAGGACGTGATATAAATAATGTATTAAAGTGAATCTACATAATCTTAGACCATTGACGACTTGCAAGATTTTTTTTCACAAAGTTTAGTTGAATTAATTTATCAATATAACATGTCGAGAACGTTACAAATTACAACCACAATACAACGTACAAAAAAAACATTCAAAAAGTAACAAAAGAATAGAAGATACCAAGGGAATTAGACAAATCCTATTCAAGAGTTTTAATATACATCTAATCACTCTCATTCTGATGTAAAATATCAATAACCGAATCATTTTCGTTCAACACAACCATTATCCTCCGTATTGTTATCACTCAATCAGTCAATCGGTTTAGCATATTGGATTTCCGTGAACTGCATTTCAAAGTTTAGGAATATTTGTGTTATTTAAAGTACTTGTGTATATAGCATATGCGGTTTGTATCGCATAACTATTATATATTGTTTTAAGTTATCTCTATCTCAACTAATGACGCGCGCAGATCTTAAACTAAAGCACACCAAATGGGAACGCCTTTGTTAAAATCTCAATTGCAAACATGATGAGGTCTTTATAGAATCGTTAAGGAAAAAAAATCCGGCGTCGAATATGTGACGTGAAAAAATGGGGAAAACTTAACGTTCGTAAATAAATTATCTTACACTTTTGGTACGGATGTAAAAACATATTTATAAAAAAAAACAGGAAAATTTTCCGGCTGTAGTTTGAGGGTCATTGGACAGTGCGAACTAAATACGTGACAAATCCCGTAGACATAACATTCTCAACAATTTCAAAGACCGTTTTTTATGATTATGTATTCATAAAACCATTATTATGTAAATTAAGGAAACCGTCTGTCTATGTATATTTTTTTAATTATGTCACATACATTTTTTTTCTACAGTTATCACAAGACGTGGCACTATTTATGTGAGTTACACGTTGAGAAAAAATCCTTGAATTTTTTTATAAAAAGATTTTATATGAAATTCGTTGTGTTTTAATTGTACATTTATTCGTCGTTCAAGCATTTAACCAGACAACCTTAAAACCTGTATATTCTTTAAGTTTTTGTAAGAGATAATTTACGTAGTGTAAAATGTGGATTTTACCAATAAACTTATTGGCTGACAACCGATCCTTGTGAAATACGATCTATCAAGTATTTAAGTTGTGGAAATTGTGATAATTGACGCATTTGAAAAAATAATAATTACGAGAACAAAATTGGATTTTTTAAATGAAACAATTCGACCACATAATTGATCAAGAAATATACTTTAATTTTATTGATAGATCTAAAACAGAATTATATTTTTTACATTATATTATAATTAATACCACATACATATGTGAAAGGTCGGAATTGACTAGACAACTAGTGCATGGTCATTTTTATTTGATTAGACTTTCTACTCATATATAATATATATTACAATATATTTAAATATGACAATCCTTCTTCTCAGATTGGTTTTAGTCATATTATAACACCATTTATTTTACCGGCATTCTAATGTGGGATACATGGGTTTTTCATAATTTGTTGTTGGCCATTCCACAAATGTCACGCCCAACTGAATAGTTTAGATATGTTCGCTATGCGTTTCCAACACATAGATTTGAACAATAGAAAAACTTATCTTGACAAATTTTTCTTTACAATAATTGATTGTTAGCCAATCGCTCAACCTATTGGGCATCCATATATATGAAATGATTAAGTACCTAAACTTTTTTATGGATTTGTAAATTATTTTATGAAATGTGTATTAATCGACGAAATCGTAAATGCTTTTAACTATTAATTAATAAAATTTAAAACTATAGGTTAATTAATTTCTGTTTTTTATTACTATTTTAGATAACATCAGCTCTAGACGACCTAAGAAACAAAAGAGATATACTGACGTTCCTGCAAAATAAATATTTCGAAAAAAATTCCAATATAGGAAAGCCTCTACAAAATGTTGGATATTCGAAAGATTACAAAACGTATCAAGATAAAAATGAACCAGATTTTGACTATCCAAAAATCCAAAACCAAAACGACATTGTGAAAATTGACTTTTCAAATGATTTCGAACCAGAAAATAATTTAAATATAGAATATTTAAAAGAATTCGAAACACAGAATAAATTAAACATTCCAAATTTGGAAGGAATCAGTATCTACCAACTGCAGAAAGACAAAATTCCAAATACAGAATACCGTTTGATTGGTTTTGGAACGGGCAATGGAAACCAAGTTCCAAACACACCCAAAACATATTCAAACAATTATAACAACTTTCGAACGCCGAATAAAATTCTTAGTGTACCTGAAATAATCGAACTGAACCGTCTCAATAGATTTGGAATGAACAAAAATAACAACGCCGATTTGAATTTCAAAACAAATACAGAAATCAATGACAACCCGGCATTGTGGCCATTCGAGAAACATTTTGAAATGGCAAATCTTGCCAGACGCCCGTTAGGGTGGATCGATTCATGGACTCCGCCGTGGAAGAGCTTTGACAGCCAACCGATTAGGATTGAGCCGGGTTTCAGAAGGTCATTCAGAGGTTACGGATTTGACGAATGGGGTGGACAAGGCTTCGTGAGATAGATTTCACATTAGTTATAACCTCACTATTTATTTTTTTGTAAGAAAAAAAAAACAATAAAAAACATTAAAAATAATAAAAAGAGTTTTTATATTATCTATTTAGATTCTTGGATAATGAAGCTGTCGATGGATTCCATATATTTTATCACTATCATAAGAAATTTCACACTGAAGTATTTAATATTAGCTATACATGTATAAAAAGAAGATAAAAGATACTATCTAATATTTTTCAAAATATTAGTCATATTCCAAAATAAATATTTTATACCATGGTTTGAAAATGAAAATCGTCAATAAATTTTCATGAACACATATCCATTCACTTGATAAGAAACATTTTTTAATTATTTTTCAAAGTAAAAAAATTAAATAACTGTCAAGTAAAAAGTTTCAAATGTTTGCATTATATTACTATCTCAGATATAAAAAGAAATACCATAGTTTGTAGCATTGAGTATTTAATTAATCAAAGAGACACTCACGTCTTCCTGATTCACCGGCATGGCCCTTTAGTCCGACACTTTCCGCCTTGGCTTGCAATTTCGTTTGGACATTTTCAGCCCCCTCCTTCATCTTCGCCAGGATTCCTGAGAGAAAAATCAAAACGCTAATTTTATGAAACTTTAACATTGATATAGATGCTTTAAAGATAAACCAATGTGAGTTGTAATAGATAATATCCCTTGTGTGTATTTTTTAAATGATATAATACAAACCACTATTATATGACAAAGAGAAAATTTTTCATAAAACTACACCATATAATTAACACTTAACGTAGCACAGTTCTTTATAATATTGACTGTAGAAAGGAAAAAGGACATGGCCTGCACAGAACAAATTTTACAGGACACAATTTTTTTATGAATCGGGGAATCCCTTTTACATGGTTGCTAATTTGACTGGTCATCTTTTTTTCAAACTCAATTTAGATAGCAATTTGGCATTTTCACATCCTTTGGACAAAACAAAGTTGTATACATCGTGATTATTGAAAAAAAGTAATTTTGAAAAAACCGAGAGTCACGTCATTTTTCCTTTTCATAGTCGAATGATACTTTACATATTTTATGCATGAATATTAAGATCGGCTTCATCTTGTGGTGTATCTAGAGTAAATGTGTCTATAAGAATATTTAAATAATTATCAATCTGAAATAAGAGATGATAACGCCAAAGTATTTATACTTAACCAAAAAAATTTCAATTGATATAGAAATTAGAGAACATAGACAATCATTACTATGCATAAAAAAACTATTTTCGTAAAAAGCCCAAAATAAATATAAAACAATATGTAATGAAATTTAGCATACAACATATGAATAATCTACTATATTATTATACCTTATTTTTATAAAATTACTTCTGCATTACCTTCACTTGCCAATAAAGTAGAAATAGTTTAACATGAAAATGCTTAACGTAAAAAAATAGCTAACATGTAATTATTTTTTTTTATAATTTTATATATTTTTCAACATGAAAAAATTTTGCATCTCGAACAAAAAAATGTATCTATTGTTGGCAGCTGCATTGCCATCCAGCTATTTTTACTCTTTTTTTTCACTAGACCTGAAATTTTTGAACATGAAAACTTAACCCCATGAAAAGTTTTTACACTCAAACAAACAAAATTTAACTTAGTCGGCAGCCGCATCATCACCCACATATGTTACCCTTTCATTACTAAATCTACAATTTTCAAACAATAATTTTTAGGTTCTGCTTGTTTTTAGGTATATGCAATTCCGATTATCAAAAGTCGCTTTGACTTTGAACTTGGTGATGCATGTATTGAAAGTATCGATATAGAAAACATTGGTGGTTTTTTTTTCATGTGACTATTAATATGAAAAAATATTTTGGTTCCCTCAGTTTCATATTAAACGATTTCTGCTATATATTATCATATTCTGAAATATTTCTACAAATAGAACTAAATTAAACATAACTATTAATCTAAATGTTCTAATTGTCTAAAACCAGTTTTATATATACATTATACAATATGAGAAACTTGTTACACACAGATTTATTATTTAAACATATCAGTACATATAATATTCCGCCAAAGATTTATAATCGACCCGATCAATTATATTTCTATTAACTACACAATTTTTGACTATTCCACTATATAATAAAATAATTTACTGTATTATTTTTAATAACGTCTTATACCCCAGTGGCCCAGAGGTAAGCATGTGCGCTTCAGTACAGAAGGTTGCGGGTTTGTAACCCACAACTTCTAGAAATTTAAAATACATCTTTGCATGACTGGATATTCAATGGGTAGAGTAATTAGCTGACAACCAATTCTCGTGAAAAAATCCGTCAACAAATGTGTTGTCAACATTATGAAGAGCTATAACCTCTACTTTTAGAGTGGAATTAGTATTTTTTTTCTAACAATTCACTTTACTTAAGTTTATTTAACTCTCGCCATACTTTCCCGAACGCTACCACGCTAAAATGGGTGTTTTAAATACAAATTATGTAAAACCTGCTGGATCAATTGATATAATAAGCTACATAAATAATTATTTCTGTGGATATTGAACAATATTTTTATTTTCATTTCATTAAAATCATAGAAGTTTTTGTGAGGGATACATAAATTATGAAGACTTTGGATTTGGTATATTTGGAGAAATAAAATAAAATATAAGAACTGGTCACTCACTATCCACCACCGAACAGTAAAAGTTTATAAAGAATAATTTTGGAGACTTTTTCCACAGATCAAAAAAATTTTGTCGACAGTTATTTCGGTTGAGGTGCAATTTTCAGAGAATAATGACAAAATATTTGTAAAATCTTGGAATTATGATTATAGCCAAAAAATTGTTTTATATATTTTTTATTTCTATAAGTGCAAATATCAAAAATCAAATCAGCCAAAAACCAGCATCTAAGAAAGCATTCAATTATTCAATTTAGAATCGCTGCAAGAATAATGAAAATTTTCTTTCTAATTGGCAACATTGGGTTGCTCTCAGATATAAAATTCATTATTAAAAGATACAGATAGGTGCACATTATAAATCAAGATCAGAATAGCCACTCTGCAATTTCATGCACATCACGATTAAAAATGGCTAACAATGAAATTGAAAAAATAAAAACAAATTATTCCGACATTTGTTATATTAAAAATAATACTGTAATCTTATTTTTTTCTTTCAATAACTTTATTTTTTTTCCAATTTATGATATTATATAGAATTACAGAAGCAATAACTACTTCAACTGCATGTGCACTGTAGCGATTTTGCTTTTGACATCCACAAATCAAATTTATCTAACTGATACAGTGTTCTCTGGATTATTCAGGGTGCGGGTAATTTAGTTTTTGGTGTGGGTTATAGAATTTTTTTACAATTCAAAAATACCCTTATGTACCCTTAAATATGTAAATGTACATTAAAAATAGAAAAATTGAGTATCGAATATTATATCATGTGAGAAATCATAAGTCTGTGAAGGAGTTATAGAATAATGCACACATGTGAAAGGTAAAAAAAACAAGGAAGCCCAAATCTTGGAAAGGTGGTAAAAATTTTAACGAAGTGTGAGAGCCTGTGGAGCAGTTTGGGTTGGCCAGACGTGACAAATAAACAAATAATAATTTGTTCGGTGATGATAAATTATCCATATTTCATAGATTTAGCATAGTTTGGATTATCCCTATCATTAGCACGGATAATCAAGAGTACACTGTATATCTTATGCTAAAATACTGTATTCTTTATCAACGAAAAAGTAAAGCAAAATCCCATAATTTTAAGCAAATTTACTCGGTAGATAAGTCACAATTTCCTCTCCAATACTGTGCATATGAATCTTTTCAGTGCATGTTAAATATTTTATAACGAATACTACTTGTTAGGCATTCGATTTGGCCACCTAAGACCCATACCATGGATAAAAAAAAAAATAACAAATAAACATTGTGAGTTTTAAGCAGCAACATGACTCCAACCTTACACTTCAGGATTAATTGTTATGATGACAAACTCTGCTCTATAACAAATGACAAATTATTTCTGTGCTTTATTAAATCATTACTGCATTTCTATAATGACAATTGAATATTGACATTCAATAGCATTAAATATTACAATGATGACTATATATTAAAACTTAGACTAATATTATAAAGCGAATATATCAATAAAAACAAAAAACACAACTTTTAAAAATAATAAGCCTTAAAAAATTAGAAATGAATTCTTAAAATTAAACAGCTGCAAAACTAGAAATTTAAAACACAAATCCGAATGTAGAAATTAAATATCAACAAATGAACCAGTTGTTAATTTCAAAATGGAGTTAAGGTGCATCTAAACTATGCCTGAAGTCTGTTATAAATCAGAATATTCAATAGCAGACAGGGTAATCTGCTCTTAAAATACTTGAATGTTTTCTGACAAATTGGCATACACTGAAAAAATTGCAACTGCATTCAGAACATTAAAAATTTAGAGATAATAAAGAGATTTATTTCATTGTATATCATATTCGTCTTCAGCCATCAATCAGTGGTTATTAGAATTTTGTATAAATAGCTCTTACATCATGAATCTCTAGGTATTAGAAATAATGGTGGATTTCCTTCAGGTTTTTATAGTTTTGTCTAACAACATATACAACTGTATTATATTAAGCCAGTGTGATGCCACATATCAAATGTCTCCAAGTACTTGTAAGAGTTACTACGCGCAGTTTAAGTTTGAATTTTACTGTTTCGTATTGTATTCATATGTAATATCACTTCTAATTTCAGTGATCAATCAGAAACTAGTGCAATTAACCTGAAAGTTAATCAATCGCAAAATTAATTCAAAAGATTCAAATATCATGTGTATTTATTTATGGCAAGGTTAAACTAAAACATTCTAATCGATGCGTCGAGGAATAGTATACACACTATGTTCAGCTGTGGTTTAAATGCCCCTTAACATATTTTGTTCGTCACAATGGGTGAGTAGATAAAACAAAATCGTAGATCAATGTTTAATTATATTTTTCACTGTTACACAAACCGTGTTTATCTTTTTCTTTGAGAATCCTCTCCATGTCTCCGGCCTTGTCTTTGACCCGTCCAAAAAAGTCTTCATTGTGAATCCAAGGAAAGCGTTTTGACAAAATAATATCACATTATGAAGATAATAAGTCAAATTTCTTACAAACTAGATTTCTAAAAAAGCAACAGGTCTAATTAATAAATACCTACACAAATAACATTATTTAAGACTGCACTATAATAAGAACATAGATTAAATTTTATTTCACAGCTTAATATATGCATATGGAATTTTGGTTTCGGGACCATTTTTTCAATCCCTGATTTTATACTCTGGTTTCAAAAATATTAAGTTAAATTACATGAATAATTGAGATGAATAGTTTGTCCAATAAAATAAGAAGTTGTTGTTTCAATTGAATTAATGGTCATTAAATTAGATAAATGTTACTCTCAAATAAAAAAACTATTGTAAATATGAAAACTTGAATTGTCTGAAATCTTAGAGCTCATCAAAATACAAATTATTTGTCAATTCATTTGCAAGGCCATTGTGGCTAAGAAGCTTATACTTAATGTCTTCTATAATAATCTGGCACAATGGAGTTACCTGATATCTTCTTAGCAGCGTCAGGACTTGCAGACTGCGTGAGAGCTGCTGCTTTGTTGTATTCTGCGCTCGTTAAAAGTCCGGCTGCCTGTTGAATAAAAAAATAATTTTGATTGTTTGCTTACACAGTTTTGCAATAAAGTGTGATTATGAGAATACAAATATTATTAAATTTCGCTTATGTATGTGCAGTGAATATGTGAGCAAAATAAACTCACTTCCAAGCTTGCTGGACTCATGGCAGAATATTCTTCACTAAGCAGTTCAACTATAAGACCTTCTATGTCAAAGAATAAAATGTGGCTCTCTGGATCTGAAAATCAGAAGACGAAATTATCATCAAACAGTGGAATATAGGAGCAAAGTGCAAATAAAAAAATTGTGTTAGTATAGTATGCCACCAATAACGCTTATTGGTGGATTAGGGATTTTTTTTTAAATAAATTTCAAATTTATAAAATTCCTGAAACTTTAAATTTTAATCACTATAATATTTCCACATTTTATATAATACCAAGACCATTTTCATTAATCGACGTATTTCTAACTCACATTTTTACTGTGACAAATCACATAATTAAAATTAAATGGTTGCACTTCTTACTGCAAGGTACTACTGGATTGGATAGGTAAACTATTGGATATTTTCATCTTATTACTATAATCTTCCCGAAGATCTGACTCAATCTTCTAATCTACAGATTTTTTGATAAATAAGATATATCGACATAAAATAACATTTTCATAATGCATGTCAAATATTATTTATTACATGTATTGCTAGAATCAAATGAGAATGATGAATTCTGTATTCAAAATAAACTCTTGCCTTTTGGATTGGACTTGTGCGGTTGAATAGATAATGGAGCTCGACGATTCCTCGAGGCGAAGCCAGCTCCTCCTAGGGCCCTGCCACCTTGCTGGAACTGTTGCAGTTGATGCAAGCCACGCTGCGTTGCATGTCGAATGGCAGACAGGTTACGGTGCCGAAGTGCCCTGGTATAAATATATAATATGGTATTATAATGTATTATATTGTGATTTAAAAACCATCTAGAAGTGGTATTTTATATATATATTTATATTAAATTATTAAGTTTAGATATTATATTAATTAAAATATTTTACAGAATGATTCATAATACGCTTCTGAACATAAACGCTAAGTAAACATATTTTGATTTTAAAGTTGGATATAGAGGTGATAAGATTAATTATAGGCTGTTGGAAATTTGCATGGAGGGTGTCTTGCACTAAATAAAATATACTATACCAACCTGAAGAAATGTATAGCTGGATTAGACATGCCCTGATTGTCACTACCTGGTACCAAAGTGCCAGCTTCATCTGCTGCTTCGTCACATGCAAAGACCACATCTTCAGCAATCATTCCTGCAATAAATACATTTACTTAAGACATCATTTCAAGTCCTAACAGAGTTTAAGCCCCAACATTATTTAGATTGTGAAATAATGTTTTTTGAAGAGAAACACTAGTAAGGGTTGAGTAATTTGTTGGAAATCTCTGCACATGATAATTGAAAAATTAAACAATATTGTCAATTAGGATTAGGAATTTTACCATGCAAAACTCTATCAAGATGTCCAGTATCCATTTGCCAAACATAGACGGTTCCATCAGAGCATCCAACTATCATGAAATCATCAAGCGGTCGCCATTTTATTGATACCACAGGGAACAAGTGACGTGAAGCTAGAGTCACGCATTTCCTCTCGGTGAGACCTATTAAAAGAGAAATATTATTAAACTGATTTTTTTATTATTTCTACACATTGCTATGGGTCACATCCACCCTAAGTTTAGTCATTATCTTTTTTAATTATTATAAAAACCAAGTTTTATGATTGCTCTAGGTTTTGGTTGGATGCCATGTTTCAAGGCCTAAATGAGTAGAACTTGATTTTGATTAAGTAAATTATTTAGTAGGTATTAAAACTTTAAAATATTTAGACATAGATATCTTTGCAGCTTACAGGTGATACATCAAAATTAGGAAAGAGGCCACCCTATTGATGAGGTTAGAGATATGTTATCAGTTGAAATATCATGAAGTCACCAATATATAAAGCAATATACAAAGAAAAAGTTCCTGATTTCAATAATGATAAAATTTATTGTTTAATGTTGATAAGCACTTACTCAAAAGACAAACACTGTGATCTGAGGCCACTGAGCAGATGCATTTTTGAATTCTTGGCTATAACAAAAAAGATAAAACAATTTTATTTTTTAATAATTTACTACAGTGACTCGTAATATGTGAAATAATAAGCGCAATGCAGTTTACTATATATTTTTCAATATAAACACATGTCTTGCACACATTTGAACTGAGAACTATGAACCAATGGCTAATAAAGAGAATAAGCCACATTCAGGCTATGGAGATCGGCTAAGTCTTGGGAGTGTATATTCCATTTATTAATTTATGCTGACATAAATGGCATGAATGACCACAATCACAAAACATTCGTGTAAATACTTTAAAATATAGTATTATTATTATTCCAAAGAACTTACACTGCATGCATCAGGAGGTACTAAGAGCTGCTGAACTTCTCCAGCATGAACGCAGAATCGGTGTAAGAGAGTTCCTGCATATAGATCCCATAGACAAACTGCAAAGTCCACACCACCAGATAGAAGATGAGATTTATCATACCTAAAAAAAGTAATGTAAAAGTTAAAAATAATTGTAAACATGTAACGCAATTTATTTAATAATTCCATTGCCAAATATAACATAATCAAATTTATCAAGCTTCGGCATCTCAAATGGATTTAAAGAAGAGGGATGATAATGTTTAAAAAGACTATCCATCTTTAATCATGAGCACTGTAAATGTTTTTTGTAAATTGTAAATAATCTGTCACCACATAAGTGAATTATTTATAGGGCTATAAATTTTTTACAACCTACCTTTGATTTACATGATGAGGATAAAGCAGACAATTCACTCTTCCACTATGTCCCAAAAGCAGCTGATGAGGTGGCCAATCTTAAATCATAAAATAAATAAAGATAAGAAAATCAATATGAACTTCACAGATGTCGTTAATAAAGTTTTCGTTATATCTTAAAATTGTTATTCTTGACCAAGGAATCTACAGGTTACACATTGTATATTTTGAATGTTGGGTAAAAATTAATGATCAAATTGAAAACTTTGAATACTAAACAAATTGACTGAAATCTTATGATGCTCACAAAGGTTTTCCTCATCCTTCATAATGGTATTGCCTAACATCCGTTATATACCACTAGTGGTATGAACTGTCCATGTTATATAGTAGGCACAATTAATATAACTTGCCAATAACGACATATAATAATATATTGACATTTACTTGTGTCATATTCAAATACAATAATGTTGACTGATTTGGTTTAGTTGACAGCATAACACCTGATTTAATATTTAATTCTTTGAATAGACAAACCATGATATTGCTGATGAGTGCCGTGCAAAAGTTGCAGCATGACAGTATGAGTAGCAGGGACTATCACAATGGAGCCATCTTCTCGGCCCACAACTAGTCTGCTCTGCCCAGCAAGGTAAACTGAAGCTGTTAACTTAATCTCTGAAACATAACGAGAATATTCCTTGAAAAGCGTACTACTACTATTTTATCAAAAAAACATGAGAGGAAAAGCTGGATTGTCCTCAGGGCTGTATACGAAAATGGTATACAGTGTGTAGAATATAGCTGCAAATTGTAACTATTTTACCAGCGCACTTAAAAATACGATGACTTCAATAAGTATGCTGCATTTTAAGAATGAAAGACGCTTAACCACTAAGAGGTTTCATACCTGTGCAGAAAGAAACAACATCCTAGAGATCAAGGTAGTGGAGAAAGCTTTTTACAGTCGCAAGTGAGTAATGCTTTCTGTAGGCGGCCAAGACCGTCATTGTGTTGTAATAGCTATAATAAAGATCTTTGGTCTTTTACAATCAAGTTGTGTATCCTAATTGCAAATTGACAAATGAGGAATTTTGAAATTTCAAAAAATAACAGTGAAATGCTTTTTATGGTCTCCGAATTTGTATTAATTACTTTATAATAATATGTGCAATTAATGATTTCCATGTCTCCACCTTCTACTCTACCAAGCTAATAAGGAATAAAATAAAATTTGTTTTTTTTTTTTTAAAAACAATTGACATTATATTAACATATATAAGTGAAGTAAAAAAAATAATATAAGTGAAATTGGATTTGGTACCTGGAGAGTACAAAACTAAAGGAAAATGACTCTAGAGCAGGACCTGGATTGGGTTGATTCTGGAGGATATCATCTAGGGTTGTATGCCAGGAAGAGAAGTGGTAATCTTATACACTGAAATATAATTAAAATACCTGGTTCCTCAGGGTGACTGAGCTGATCAAGTATACCTACAGGTCCTGGGTTCATCTCTGCCCATGCCAAGCTGAGACTCGTGTTGATGGTTGCGGCAATAGCTGAAAAAAGGCACAATTATGTGCAGGTGATTAGATATTTTTTTGCATTTCATTTATAATATCTTGATTTTATAATAATGCAGTCAAAAAATGCATGTTACAGGTATATATATATATATATATTTATAAGAATCAATATTTATTTAAGGGGAAAAAATACGCAGAAGTATACATTGGCCAGAGCGGATTCTGCAATTTGGCGACTCATATGAATAATTATCAATGCTAATACATATTGTACTCCAGATGTTGATAAGAATAAAAATCGAAATAGAAACTCATTTACCATAGTTCACATTCATTTTACTTTCAATTTGTTTGCCATAGGGCTGGGAAATCTTATAAAAGCCTCAAAATAAGCACATAGGTAATATAAAGTTTTACTACTATCCCAATAAATGCCACTAAGCTATCTCTACTATATGTTATATCATCCTTTTTTAACCTGGTGGTCTCTGATTAGTGGCCTGTGGTGGCACAGGTGGTCCATCAGGAACAACCCAAGCAGAAACGACTCCTTCGGAATCACCCCTCAAAAGAAGAAGACGGCGTCCTCTAACACCACCTGTTGCAGTAGTTCCCCCTCCACACAGACGCATAGCTGGTGGGCATGACAATGTCTACAAATAAAACATAACCGTATAAGATAGTTTTCCTTTTACTATAAAAGAGACCCAAATTTTCTTTATTATAAGACATTGGTATGAATCAACAATCTAATTGAATACACATTTAGATTGTTAAAATGAATGTTCAATTCTTTAAAAGCTTCAGTTATATGTAACAAAAATATGTATGATACCAAACTACATTATTCACCATGTTACATATTTTCAATGTCAACTGCCTCATAGAATAAGAAAATATCCATGCGAAACAATACACAAACTATTGATAGATCTGATTATATAATCGACACCAACGAAAACTGAGAAACATAATATCGAATTTTCCTGATTCCACTTGGTCAAAGCTATTTCCATTAATCACTATCAATAGCTCGAATTAATAAGACATTACAAATTGATAGATTAATATGACTTAGACAAACATATATTTATTGATATTTTATAAATTAAGATAATAAAATAGGATATTCATTGATATATATATTTTTGCTTATTTTATTACATCAGAAAATTGGTGCATATCTTTTGAAATATATTTTCATGTTGGTGGACATGACATGGTCATAATTGTATATATTTTTTTTAAATAGTTACAAACCTTATCACCGGGTTGTGCTAATAAGCCGTACAGAATTGGATTATCAGTGTCCACAACGGGACCGTGGAATCCTTGGTTTTCGGCTATGCTACTATAATTATAAAAAATAAAGACAAATGTCAGTAAATAGTAAACCAACGCCAAACACTGTTTGATAAATTCTAATCAAACAAATTCAATCAATAAGGACATCTTCATTTAAAAGACTGTAGTATAACTAATCAAATTAGTATAATATAATACTTTTGAAAATGTCTGCCTTTTAGGATTCAGATTTGAGCATAGATAGACAATTTAGTAGGTTGAGTTACTTTAAATAAATCTACTTTTCAAAAAGATCTCAAATGAATTTTGTATCACATAGGAAGGTAATAAACTTAACAAACATAAATTAATTACATCGATTGTACAGGCGAATATCATTATAATTCCAAAACATTAAATTGTACCATACATATTTTCTTTCCATCATGACATTCCAAGACAGAGTTCAGACAGATTCAGTGGAGTAGCTACATAATCAGTGCCCTGGAGCAAGTAAAATCGTTACTTTCCCTGTAGTTCTTCGTTTTTTTTAGCTTTATGCTACCCTAAAATTTTTACTTTCTTCGAAAAATTATGGTTTCTCGTTTTTGACGACGACTAAGATTTAAACTTGTGTAAACCCCCTATGATTTGTACGCCTGGAGCAACTGCTCCAATTGCTTCTATGCTATGCCACTGTAAAGATTTTTATTATATATGCATACTCAAAATGCTAAAAAAGCTATAAAGTGCCCCCAATTTTTGAACAAAATACAATTAACTTGATAAAAATGGTATCAGTTACACACTTTAAATTCTAACAAGCTCTTATTTGCTGATCGAACAGCTGCGCATCCTTCCAAGTAAACTCATTATCATGGTTCTTAAATGACTGTATTGGCCTAATCAAATAAAATGAGCGAAATATTTTCTTATTATTTATACAGTGAATAAATAGCATGCAAGAACACAGTGCTAACATGGCTTTCAAATTAATAAAACAGGTTAATTTTATTCATATCTTGAATGTACTAATTTTTTTTCGAAATAAATTATAATGATAAACGCTTGAAACTCGACATTTTAAAATAATGTGAGTAAATTTAACCTGATATTTTCACGATTTCATTTCTAATGTCTATTTATTAAAGAGAAGGGAAATAAAAATTTATACTATGACAGTAAATAAACTACACTTTTAGGGACCAATAAATTGGAAATAAACAAACAAAAGTGTGCACATGATAACAGTAATGAACGATAATATGACAAAAAAAAATACATTGAAAGCAAACTAACCCATTGGCTATATATTTTCATCCTCCAATATTATAATAAAATCAAAAATGTAACATCTTCTCATTATAGAGGATGCATTTCAATGCTGGAATATTTTGAAATTTAAAACAGTTCTTGATGTATACTTCATTCATAGCACATCAAGATGTCCCTTCACGAATTAAAAATATATCACCTACCAATTTATATTATTAGTTATATTAAAAAGATTGTTAAGGACGTATTTTCAAATAAATTATAAAAATAATACTAACGATGTTTAAGTTAAAATTATTATTAATATTAATATTTAAACCGATTGTCGGTTTATAAAACCATTTGGCCATGTGTTATTTAAATGTACATGCAACAATCCAAAAAAAGAATACTTAATTATTTCCCATTATCTAAATTAATATGAAAGAGACATTCACTGTCCTTTTTTATTTTCTGTATATAATATTATTATACAGATAATAAGATTTTTTTAGATTAATGCAGCCAAAGGGAAGTGTTAAATTATAGATAAGAATGTAAAAACATGCAAAGAAAAATAAAAACCATACATTTATATTAAAGGAGAAGTATCCCAGATAAAGGCTATTAACACTGCTCTGTTGTATATAGAAGAAAAAGAGGAAGAAGGCGAAGAGAAGATAGAACCACATTTCGATAAATATATTATGGCTATAAGTAAAAAATACTGTTCAAAATTATGGGCTATACACACTTCGTATTAATCGAATTTCTATTTCAAGGCAGTGTTTGGAAAACTTCTCGATGTATTGTTTCTAAAAAGATTTTGGATTTACATCCCGCAATTTCAAAAAAAAAAATTTTTTATTGTCATGAATTTCTATTAAGTTAATAATAATTGTGTAAAAGAAAATAACTTTAGTGCAATTATTTTCTTTTTTATTTCAAAAGTATTTAAAATATATTGGCCATCATCAACACAACCCATCTTTACACCAAGTTCTAATCAGGTATATCCCGGAGCTCTAGTATTGAAAAGTTTCTAGTTTATTCAATGAAAATTCCCAGATGATAATAATTATTTAATACTGTTATGCACTCAAATGTGCTGAACTTAAAAAAAAGATAGAGAAAAAAATTAATTACTCCATTGTTGTCACTTTTATAGTCTGTTAGTCACTACTTTCAGAATTATGGAAACAATATATTATACATATAAGTGGCAGCGTAAGTGTTTACTATCATAAGTATGAAGAGAGAAAATATTGAGATATGGAAGTAAGCAAGATAGATTTAGAGACAGAAGTGTTGAGAAAAATACAACACAAAACCAAATCAGCAAATAAAAAAGTATGTCTCTCATTGTTGCAACGGAGTTATACAGTAAAAACTTTTATCCATTGAATAAAAAAACAAGTTCTATCGTGACATGAGAAAAAAATATATTCCATAGGTTCTTCGACATACAGACACAAAACAATATTCAAAGCTATCTTTTCCCCATTAATGTATAGATGCTTTGTTACTAAAAAGGGGGATAAATAAAATAGAATAGAGAGAGAGAGAGAGAGAGGACCATAACAGACAGGGGTTTGAAGCGAATGAGAATGTATTTGTGGACCTGACCTACTGAGCACGCGACCTCGCAGCTTGCTAAAAGTAAAAATCAACAAACAAAAAGTAAAATAACAAGAATGCGTAAAAACATGACTGAAAAAAACATTCAGATATATATTTAAAGTTATCGATTATATTAACTCTATGACAGACAGCACATGATGAATGAATATCAGAGAAATTTGATTAATATCATATGATTGAATAAGTATTGCTCCAATCAAGACTTGTTGTACCTTAAATAATATGTACTCCATGAATATTCCAAAATTTTTATAAGTTCAAGTATATGAATCACAATCCTGGAACCATTTTGATGTAGAATAATCAGCATGAATCAATTTAACAAACTTTAACAATGTACCATAATATATGAAAACACCTACTACTGTGATCGTATGTGATATATATCAATTATTATTAATAACAACCATTCACAACTGACATAAATTATCTGAACTTTGTAATTTTTTATATTGTGCATACCATGAATAATATAGATATGTATATTGAACTTTATTACGGTAAAAATACAAATAAATCTACAGTATTGATATGGAAAGGGCTGATTTCCTATTAAAACATTATGCACACGGTGATTTTAGACTGTGGATTTGTAATTTTTTTTTTTATTATTTGAATGAGATGTGGCAGATTTATCAACAGTTAATGATCATAAGTTAATTATTGACCGATTAATTAACATTTATACTATTGTAAACTTGTTAAAATGTATCAGGAAAATTACAATTTCAGTTCCAATTCAGAATGTATGGTCTTCAATAATGTAGAGGAGTATTAATATTTTTTTAACAATTGGTTATAATCAATCTCAAACAGTTAGATCTTAAGTATTGGAAACAAATTACGCGAAAAACAATTGTGAATTTTGACACATTGGAACATGCAATTCACATTTTTAAATGCAGCATTCTAATGAGTACTTCATGGTGGACTTCATCTATAAAATACTATATTTAATTTTCACATAATTTACCTAAGTATAAAAGGTTATTATTTTTTCTGGCATATTACGATAAAAATTGTATAAAATGAAAGTGTAAGACAGAATTCTTGATAGAAACGTGACATAATGTAAAAACAATAAAAAAACAAAAAGAATAAAAAAAAATAGCGGGAAATAAATTGGCAATTCACATGTTAAATGTAACATTATATATAGAAGTGTATTCATGAATTTCAATATTTGTAAAATGAATTAAAAAATACAAGAGGTTAAAAAACTTGATTACAAACAAATCATTTCAGAAATCGCAAATATTTCTGTATCATATTTAAATTTTTCTTTCATCATGCGCTGCCTAGTAATGTTGTTAAGTAGATATTTCATTAAATATAGAAATAAATCATAGAATATCAATTTTTAAGATGTTTACAAATTGTGACATATTAGGGTGCGTCCAGGTTGAGCAATGAATAAGCGAACGAAGGCTTATT
>JAGVSQ010000433.1:0-39938 GCA_022683975.1 Rhyacophila evoluta | reverse complement strand
TCTATCCTAAAATATATCATTTAATTGTAATGACTTCCACATATTATTGATAGATTTATCTAGTATTTACATTAATAGAAGTAAAAGCATTTTATAAAAAAAATAAAAGAATGGCTTTGAAAATAAAGCGACATAGCGCACGAACTTACAGGTACGTGCATACTCCTCAAAGGGTTAAGTATCTTATATTTTTATAGTATACTTATTATCATTGTAAAAATATCATTAAACGTAGAAAATACTACCAAAAAAAAAACCATAAAAAGGCGCTTATAATATTTAGCCGCCCTTGTGCGGTGGACAATCTGGACATTAGGACGGCGCGGTCCTGATTGGTAGAACAAAACAGTTCTTATGCTTGATTCGAAGACAATACTTTTTTTAGAATAATATTATTTATATAGTGAAAAAAAAGTATGTGAACGCTCATTAAATTTGTTCCATAATGGCCTCACCGGTACACAATATTATTTTGTTTTCTCCGAATTGAACCATGTTTTGAATACGAAATTAGATACAATCATAGCTAGTTGGTTGGTAAACAGTACAATTGGTTTATTTCGCAGAGATCTTTGTGAATACAATGACTACAGTGAGTCAATAGAATAACGAGCAAATGAAAATGTTATGAACACTTCCTTATATTGGAAATACGGCATTCTTCTCATGCTGCAAACGGCTTAATGATCGCTGGCTTGGCTATAATTATTGCATGCAATATTGCGAAAAAACAACTATTAAAGTACATCCCCGCGGTAACCAGACAACTGCACACATGACATCTGCGCACACATTAAAGTTCTCACAACAACACAAATTAATATTAAGACATTTTATACTTAATTAAAGTATAGGTAGATTTTTATTTCAATGATGCCTACCTATACTATAATTACGTAAATTAAGTATAAAATGTCTTAATATTAATTTATGTGTTAGTGTGAGCACTTCAATGTGTACGCAGATGTCATGTGAGCACTTTTCATGTGTGCAGTTGTCATGGAACCCATATCCGCAGTAGTGCGCTTATCTCAGGCACGTACTAGATAAATATATGTGCTCAATTTTAATACTGAAATAAACTAAAATTATTATATGCATTCCAATTTGGGTCAATTTACGATATGAAGGGTACAATGGAAGAACGTCTTAAGTTACACGAATGTCAGACTGCAATATCGTTGATTAATGATTAAGTCCTATAAAAATAGCGAGATGTAAAAATGTAAAACAATTTTCTGCAAATCAAGGTCGTAATATTTCTTCACCTTTTAAATATCTCTCTGTCATATAACTTAAATACAGCATTATTATAACATATAAAACAAATATAAATCTAGATTACAATTTACAGGGGGAAATCAGTATAAGTCCAAAGAAATCAAGACAATACATGTTTTTCCCCTGAACGAAAAAAAAAATCTTGTTTTTAGGTTATATATTATGATGACCTTCAACACTTGGCGCATTTATCAATAAATATTTGTGCCAAAATTAAGATATAATATTGTAGTACTCAGTTCGATCATTGCCAGTTAAAAAAATCAAAAGTGTGGCATTATGTCCTGTATCCTTCATATCGATTTAAATGTTGTGAATCCAAAACTTAAATCTCCCCAAAATAATATATAAATAATAAAAAGATTTTGTTTTAAAAAGGTACGTGTGAAATTCAGTTGATTCTTTTCCCGCGCCGTTTTGGAAAAAATTCAATTCTTCTGGCTGACAGCTATACATATTTAATTATTCTTATTCCTTTTAATCCTTCTCGGATGTTGGTAATTCAATTTATTTTATATTTTCAGGCAGAACTCTGAATAACCTTTCTGATAAATAATAAATCAACTCTTTTAGGCTTTGAAATCTCTGTTCCTATATTTTATTTATCCGTAAATAAATTGTATTATGAAAATTTATTTTACTATACGTGTCATACTCCGAGTCGCAAAGCAAATACAAAGTAGATGACAACTGTACATTTATTGATTATAATAATGTGCTATTGTTTTCAACAAACAACAAAAACAAAAGACTGCGTGTGGCTTGTGAAAAAATTGTACAGTTCTCTTTATATTTAGAATAATCTCCACACGATTTATAAAAATCGTGTTTGTAAAGCCAACGTTCGGAAGATATTTTAAATGTGATTTATCATTTCAATACAATTTAACTCTTGAATTAAAAAAACAATATCTTCAATGAAAAGCTGAACTCAAATATTTCTGACTAATCAGAAAATGCATTAGCCCGTACAACGAAACGTATTTTGAAGTGTGACAAAAAAATATAGAAAACTTTCACTTTTTCTAATAACCGGCCAGAAAATCTTCTAATCGTTTTTGTGTTGCCATATATATATATTTGCGCCGAATACTAATTTAAAACTGTACCCGCCTTTGATGTTCGCGTGACAAATTATTCCCATGAGAAATCAATTAACTAGAAATCACCCGTCATCTTTTTTACTCTGTAAAAATTATTGTCATTTAAAGTTTCATTCATACCATGGCTTCATATTATTTTTCAAACATGACTCGATCCATACTGCATACATATAATTATAATATTATATAATGTCTAAGCCATGCACCGACTCAACGGTTATAACGGAAGTAGCCAAACATAAAATAGGATCTTGATAACATCAGTAATATACTTACATTACATTTACCTCATTTTTTGCATAATATGCATTTCAACTAATGTTACTCATAATTGTTTATCGATATTCGAGAACATTAGAAAGTTTTTTTGAAACACTTTGCTATTTATTTATGAAATGTAGCATATTTTCACACCTAAAATGTGATGACACTAAATCATGTACTTTATCAATTGAATGTAGTTAAGCAGAAGACGCCCAAGCCACAAATTGAAATTTTAAATTTTACTGCATATTATGATTCAAAACATCGATACTTTAATATCACTAAGAAACCCAACCAGAAAGATACACCCAGAAAAATTAATCGCTGATTTTCTGTTGCGATTACGAAAAAAACACGATTGAAAATTTTCAGAAACAATGTAAGATTAAGTATTTTTTTTTAATATTAAGACTGTAATGTGAAATTTAAATACTTACATGGCATATAATACACTATTCCTGATTACTGGATTGTTGAAAAACATACCACTTTAAAAGTTATTGAATGTTTTATGGGTTGGACATCTTCTGCTAATTAGATTTTTGATTGTTTTTTGTGTTGATTTTTATTAATATTATATTAGTCTCTTCCCATAGAACATTGGAATTGGTTATATTTAGTCTGTTTTGTTTGTTTCATTTCATTCAAATTTCAATTTGTGGCTTGGACTTCTGCTTAACTACATCCAACTGTCAATATGCAAAGTAAAAATTCTACAGCAATTTACAAAAAAAAAAAACGAATATTATTTCATAGTTGTATTAGTGTTTGTATCATTAAAACTCTATGTTATAAATTGCTGCTTGTTAAATAAATTTTGCATCAACTATTTTTTTATAAAAAAAATTGTTCACATATCTTGGAAAATCTGATGTCATGTTCGGTTCTTATGAATTCTGCTTGTTCTATGATTTTGCAAAAATAAAACTTTAGGACTTAATGATATGCATTACAAAAAATAACCTTTGTCTTATTGTTATTTATACTATACTAATGCTTCCTAATAAGTTGTTTGAAATGGATGTCATCAAATAATTAATAATTTAATATTATACTCGTAATTCAAAATTAGCCTCAGTTTCTATGAAGTACTCAACCAACAACACTATCAACATCTATATTATGCTGACACATTAGACCTGTGGCTTCAACCTTTTTGTATCTTTGCTTCTCTTGTTTCATAAAAAAAGGTTGTGCCAATCTATAATAATTTCACAAATACTATTTTTATGTTACAGTTTATTTAATGGACTTTACAAGAATATGTATATATAATGTTTCCCCGGTAGTGTAGAGGTTAGCGTGCACGCCCATTGACTTGAGTGATGGTTTGATAAGCAATTCTTGTGAAAAAATAATCTGTCAAGACATGTCTCCACATTATGGAGATCCATGTACCCCACTTTTGAAGCGAAAATGGTTTAAAAAAAAGGATATACTGTATTTTGTGTCAATTTTGTCCTTGCACATCAAAAAATATTTATTTATTATAGTTTAATAATATTTTAATAAAAGCAGTTCCCCCCCCCCCATTACAAAAATCTCATGCTTCCCCCAAGGTGGCACACCCCACACGTTGGAAAACATGGTATTCGACAGTCATTTACTAATGCAAATTAAATACAGTGGAACTTGTTTTTCAAGGGACCGGAAAACAAAAAATCTGAAAATATAGATAGAAAAATAGATAAAGGTTCCACTATACATACACTATCAACCTTTAAAATCACTGTCCCCTGTCTCTATCCTGTATATTATATCTCATATTTTTGTGTAGTTAATTTTATGTATCTTTTTTTTCAGGTGCTATGGTCAGTGATTGGTGGCCTGATTGCTTTCATCCTAATATTATTGTTCCTATTTTATAGAAGATGGAGGGGCAAAGGTGATTATAAAATTCAATACATCAATTTAATTATACACATTAAATATTGGCTCACTTGAGAGGATGTAATCTAAAATATACTACTATTTTATAAACAGATAAAGTTTAGTTATATTCTGCTCAATGAAATTGATTTTTATATGGAATCAATGTTTATTCTTTGCAAATATGTAGTTAACATGAAATATTTATTATACATGTAATCTAGCAGAAGTGGAAGTTAATTCAACATAATTATGGGGGCTTATGACTATATCAGGTTTCATAAGGTGTATTTAGTTTTGATAATATGTTTTTCCCTTTTGTAATCTGATATGTGTTTTATAAATCTGTATTGTTAATGAAAGGTGTAAATTCATTCATTATTCTATTTCCCATTTTGTTCAAGCCTCATTAAATTACCAGGTTTCTTGTCATTTGGAAATATTCTGAACAATAATGTGTAAATTTAACCAATAATAAATAGTCAACAGTTTTATACTATATTATATTATGAAACATGAAAAAATATTAGATAGTTATGTAAATTTTACTTGACAGTTTCTCCTTCCTTTTATCATCTGATCTGTATAAATTTCATCAAAAAATATTCAAACGATATGTAAAACGGATACGTATTACCTATTTTCAGATGTGATATGTGGCGTGGAAGGATTGAGCTCGTCCCAAATGGGCGATGGCAGTCGCGGCAGGTTTCGAAAGCGAGATAAAATGCTCTTTTACGGCCGAAGGATGCTCAGAAAAGTCAAGTCCATCTCGAGTACTGGACAAGGCAGGAAGAGGCGTGCCGTCATGCGATTTGCCAGGAAATTGCTCCAACTGAAGAAAGAACAAGCGCCTACACAACTCAAGGTAATTTATTTAAGCAATACTAATGGCAGTTTGAACATACATTTGAAACAACTGCAAATTTTATTGCAAAAGTTGTTAACATCTGTAAGGTCGCTATAACTTTCTAGGCTACTTTAAAAATCAGTATATTTTCAGCTTATGAAAAAACTCCCCTGTAGAAAATTTCTAGTATTATTATCAATTGTTGATAACTCCAAATCATTTTTGATTGAATTCATTTATTTAACTACAAATGAAAAAGAGACAAAATGCAAGTATTCAAAGCAGAACGAAAAAACTCCAATATGTTAAAAAAATATTTAATCCACTAATACTGTCTTTATCAGGTACTTGAACCTCCTGCAGAATACTTAGAAGAAGACTTAACAAGTGATGAAAGAATGCCGCCAGATGCGTTATACATGCTACACTCCATCCGCGTTTTTGGCCATTTTGAAAAGCCTGTCTTCTTGAAGCTCTGCAAACACACTGAGATTATTAACTTAACTGCAGGCAGTTTTCTTTTTAGGATAGGTATGATTTGACATTCATGATTATAATAAATTTGTACACTTCTTGAAGCAAAACTTGTACGCAAAGTCATTTATTTTTCTCATTTTTCTATTTCTCACCCAGGTGATGCAGATGAAAACGTTTATGTAGTTCAAAACGGCAAATTGAATGTATATATCACATCAGCAGATGGCACTAGTCTCTCGCTGAAAGTAGTCAGAGCAGGAGAGAGTGTCACATCCCTTCTCAGTTTTACAGATGTTTTGACTGTAAGTATTTTTATTGCTGCAAATCATTCAATAACCATCACTTAAATGGCATCTCAAATCTAAAAATATCACAGTCAAAATTGTATACCATTTATGAATAGAATAACATCCTCTATATTGTTAAATATAACGGATCAATATACTGATATATAATCCAATTTAAAAAAATTTAAATTAACATTTTTTTTTATTGTTATAGTGTTTAAATTAGATGTTTTCTACAAATACCATATCTTTTTGCAGGGGCATCCTCATCCATATAAAACAGTCAGTGCCAAGGCACTGGAAGACTCACAAGTAATTCGACTGCCTATGTCTGCATTTCAGGAAGTTTTTCATGAATATCCCGATATATTTGTTAGGGTAATGCAAGTGAGTACATACCCAATTATATTAACTTAGCATTTTAATGTTTGCAAACCTTTCACCGATTTATCGAATTTGTCTCAAAAATATTTTTTATCAGTTTATTAAAATATGCTGTTTGGTATTCCTGATTCTTTTGAACCTTCAATATGAAGTTAACTCCAAATGCCTTATTTTACTGATTTTACGACTTATCTGTCTCATTATTTATTTTCTTTTCAGATTATTATGGTAAGATTACAAAGGGTGACATTTACAGCTTTGCATCAGTATTTGGGACTCAGCGCAGAACTTGTCAATCCTGTGAGTGCATTTTATATTATGTATGATTTTCTAGTCTTTAGTTTCAAATATCTCATTACATTTACAGATTTAATTCACAGAAATTAAAAAACAAAAATGATAAGTCAATCAATATTTTTATTAAATAGTGCTAACTGATATTATTAATTTTTATGTCAAGACATATTCTTCTATATCATTTTCACTAGATTACATTCATGACATGTAGTGCCATCATTTGTTTCCATTTTGTTTGTTTTGAAGTAATTCAAAAATGGGATAGATATTCATTTAATGTTGGGTACATTAATTTATTAGGGAATAAATTATTTTTTATTGTTACTAACATGAAAACTGTTAATATATATTTATTTCATCAATATCTACAAAATAGTCATCATAGATTGTAAAACTACATTAGTATTAGTAAGGAACTCATTTACTACGACTTCTAGTAGGTAATTAATTAATACTAAATCTCATTGTGAATTCACAGAATCACTTAGGATTTATAATTTTCACAATATTCTCTAGTATAGTGATTGCCATTTATATTTGGTTTGTTGAGTTGACGATGGATGTTTATTTTGTTGAATGCGGCCACTACCAGGGGCGCGACAAAAAATGCACTTCCATGTTCATGAACTCACCACAGCGAGGCCGAGGCAACAGCGGGGCTGGTCTTCGGGACTTTGGCCACGCCACTCCTGACACTGGAACATTCTCACCGTCATCCGATTACAGCCCTAGAGACACCACACCGCACGGGGTGATCATATAATTCATTCGTTTCTCATTCACCAGCTTCTTAATAATTAACTATTTCGTAACAAAAACTAATGCCCTTCTGATCATTGTATAAATTCATTTTGACATCTAATAATTATACAATTAATATTTTTGACTGATGGTGCTTGATGGAAATTGATTTTAAATTCTAAATTATACGCCTTCAGAATCAAACTTTTGATGCCTTATTTTCATAATAAAAAGATTTAAAAATGCTTTTTTACTGCTACTTCTAATGTAAAATATATATTTTTTCAATTTTATTTAAATATGTCAACTACGATTTTGATATTATGCTATCTTTAATAATTACTTCCTATAGTAATTTGTAAACAGTGAAATATTTTATTTCCTTATTTTTCACTAATAATAATTACACCAGCTTTTTGTTTGTTCAAAATATGCTTTAATATTAAATCTCTTAGATCCTCGGTGTATTAATGTTTGGTTAAGAATAAGTAAATGTCATATTATATTATGCTATAATATTTATAATATTGTAAACTCTCTGAGATTACTAATGTATAAATATATATATTTTCTTCAGTCTTTCTTCTTACATATTAGTAAACTGTTTTGCTATTTTAAAAATTACCACTTATAAGAATTTTAAATTAGGATTAATTTTATTTGCCGCTTTCATTCTATTGGTACATTAAAAAATATCCTTCAGCTCTCCGTTAAAAAAATCTTTGTCAAAAATTTATTTAAAAATGCTTGTATACTGACTAGTTTTTACATAACATATACACAATCACAGTGGAAGCTGGGTAGTATTATCAGAGATAATTTTAACAATTGCTATTGATTAGCTATTCTTATCACAATCAGTCGGTACCAAACCGGATCATATAAAATTATTTAAGTAATTCGCTTATTATATATCTTCATCTATTATTGTCATATTGTGATAATTATACATGCCTCTATTCAGTAGTTAATAAATTTGAGCAAACAGAAATTGTTACTTAAGATATGTAGTTTTGGATTAATATAAGTAGGTTGCATTATTTTGTAATAAATCGTGTTCTATAATTTTTTTTATCTTGTGCTTAATGTTATCAGCTGGTTATTATTTTCAAAAATAGTTACAGGTCCCATAGTGATTACAATAAGTGGCTTCCTGTAGGGGAAAAAATTGTTGATGATTATTAAATCAGTAATATGTGTATCATCATATTTTAGGAAGCTGCTCAGATGTTATATAATTCTTCTTCACCTCTGCAACCGCACGGGTCCTTAAAAAGGAGCAAACAGCCTGATATGGTTGCAGACATTACATCCAGTTCCTCAAATGTAAGTTTTTCTTTGATAATATTAATATGGTAAATTTTCCTTTATTATACATACATCTAATTGCAGAGTTTTTTAGTGGGAAAAATCACAACCAAACACTATAAATATTATGTATGATGTGTTGTAAAACGAAGCAAGTTAAATAAAAAGAGACCTGCAAAAGAAATCAGAGTTTAAGGAAGTAAGCAATATTGTGTAACATAATAGTTGTCAGTGTGTTTGTTAATCGCCAAACATATACCATCATCTAGTGATATCCAATTAAGCAACCTATATCTAAATTATTGATTCTGGATCTCCCTTTAATGTCCCATTAACATGTCATTGTAGAATCCACCCGATGTTCAACCACAACCTGCACCAGTTCCACCTGTCTCCTCGAGGCCAATGGCTTCTAACAGGCGTCGGTCAGTTGCTGCTCCCAGTGACGCCTTGGACGAACTAGCACTAGTTTCTATTGCAACGGCGGCATTTGTTAAAGAACTCGGCTTGGAAGATGACTCCTTACTTCGTGGAGGACATGTTCAAATTCGAGAAATTCCTGCTGGCACTTATCTCATGAAAGAGGAAAGTCATAAGGTAAGAAAATTTATTTCTTGTCCACATTCAATTTTATAACATCAACCTTTTTCAGAATCTACAATAAATATAGCCAGACATCATTATTATTTGCTTATGCTAAATACACGTAGCACTGAGTACTACATGTCTATTCACGTTGTGGAATACCCAATTTGAATAAACATCAAGTTTCTTATCTTATTTTAAAATATGAGAGTGAAAGACATATTAGAAAAACACATGCACATCAATTTATAAAATATGTTACAATGATATATCTCAACTCCTGCTCAATTTTTTTTTATAAAAATGTTATTTTAAGCTGAAAAACATTTCATGTTAAATAATCTCAATAAATGAAGGGTGATTTTTGATTCCAAAATTCTCAACTCAAACCTTAAAATGGCAGGTATGTTGTAACCCTGGTTTATTAAAATTATTCTGCAGCTCATTTATTGAAGAAATTTTAATTTTCAGTATTATTAATTTGTTTCAATGTTTTTTTCTATTGTTCTTGAGTTGCCGCTTTATTTAAATTGATCAGATGTCAGGAACATGGCCACAACATCCGCAATTTGAAAAGGTTAGACTTCATCGCAACATACACCAAAAATTGGCCTAATTGTGCATATAATTATACATTCACACAACGATATTTTCTACTTTTATTGTAGCAGTCGAATGCATGGTGTTTATCTAAGATAACTCACAAAATTTTATAAAATGTCTAAATGAAACAAGAGTATCGTAAGATTTTTGTGATCAAATGATTTTAATTAGATGTACAGTAACAATGTAAATTAGAAGTGAAAGACTACTGAAACTTCACATGTAGACAGTGGAGATATTGTAAGTAATACATATTTCATATTAGGCTGTTTATTTTAATATACATCTATTCAGATTAGACTTCATTTTCGTAGCTCATCCGTTTGTTGGTTTGAAATCTATAAGTGATTTTTTGGTATAATCGTCAAACATGCTTTTTCAAACAGTGACAGTATTTTTTGGATCATTTCTTGACTAACCCCTTTTTATTTATTTCTAATTGAAAGTTTAACTGCAATGAACTGAAAAGTATTCGATATATTCCTATGCTCAGCATAATAAAATCACTTGTTTTTTAAATATTTTTGCTGATGCTTATTATTTTCTGCTTATAGGACGTGGCTTTGATTTATCTTCTCTCGGGAACTTTGGTGGTATCACAAAAGGTTGCAGAGGGAGACACAGAAGTACACATGTTTAGTGCTTACCCAGGTAAGAATATAATTCTTTTGTTTGCAAGTTACTGCAACGTACATCAAAAACTAAAAAAAATCAAAATATATGTATTTATTAACATAGATTTAATGTAATTTTCAGGTGAAATTGTTGGTGGGCTTGCAGTATTGACAGGAGAACCAAGCTTCTTTACAATAAGAGCAAAACATTTCTCTAGAATAGGTCTTTTATCTAAAGTCACTGTCTACAAGTAAGTAACATCTATAAACTTTATCTTTGCTTAATAAGAATATCACTAATAATATACATTTTAAAACCTATATTCACGGTTTTATATGCTTTATTTCAGTATAATGAGGGAAAGGCCAAAAGTAGTACTCCATATTGCAGACACAGTCATCAAGAGGCTATCTCCATTTGTGAGACAAGTTGATTTTGCATTGGACTGGGTAAATAAATATTTTACTTCTATCTTATGATATTTCCTTATTTAAATTTGATTTGTTGAAATGAATCTTTTTCTTAAAACTAACGAGTTATTCACATATTACAGGTGTTTTTGGAATCAGGTCGTGCAGTATACAGGCAAGATGAAGAGTCAGACTCGACATTCATTGTTTTAAGTGGGCGTTTGAGATCTGTAATCACGCATCCCAATGGCAAAAAGGAACTCGTAGGAGAATACGGAAAAGGAGATTTAGTTGGCATCGTAAGTATTCAAAGAACATCTTGATTGTCTGTATTTACTTAATTGTTTGAAATTATTTATTGGTTAATTGATGTCAATTTCTAAATTAATATTTTTAATGAATAGGTGGAAATGGTTACCCAGACTAAAAGAAGCACGACTGTGATGGCAGTACGAGATTCTGAACTTGCCAAACTTCCTGAAGGACTGTTCAATGCTATTAAATTAAGATTCCCAGTCGTCGTTACCAGGCTTATCAATCTACTGGGCCATAGAATATTAGGTAACTGGATTCCGAATGTTTCTCTCCCTAATCAATCTTAATAACTTGAGATAGCTAACTGTGTTATCCATAATATAGGCCTTTTAGATATAGTATATAGAACTTAAGCCGTAACTATATCCCACAAATAAATCTCAAAAATGATTCTAATGAAAATTCTACATTCCAAAAATACTCTTTATTTATGAGTGATTGTATCTTATATGTTGTGTTACTCTTTCAGGATCATGGCAGAAACCTAGTCACGGGATAGGTCGGGCAAATCCCGCTGTGGATGCTCGACCAACCCAACTCAATTTCTCCACCGTGGCTATCGTCCCAGTGAGCGACGATGTGCCTTTGACTGCTTTCACTTATGAATTGTATCATTCGCTCTGTGCCATAGGTATTTATCATTTACTAATTTTCATTTAATATGATTTAATAAATTTACCCTGAATGTTTTTTAACAATGATTTTTAATTTCAGGACCAACATTACGTTTGACATCAGACGTGATTAGGAAAATGTTAGGGATCAGTATAATGGATCCAAATAATGAATACAGACTGAGCTCTTGGTTGGCGCAACAGGAAGATAAACATAAGGTATTTTTCACAGAATATTTGTATTATTTCACTATTTATAATTAATAACTTCAGTGATTCATGGTTTGTACCATATTATTGAAAATTTTCTTTTCTTAGGTCGCCTTATACCAGTGTGATCCTGGCTTTACTCAGTGGACACAACGATGTGTGAGACAGGCTGATTGTATATTGATCGTTGGTCTTGGTGATAAAAAACCCAGTATTGGAAAGGTATGCTTAGTATTTTCGAACATATTTGAAGAGAAGTCAAACTCCTTTACGGCTCTTTTTATCTGTCTTAAATTTATTACAGTATACAATTCTGATTTCTCTTTGTCACTTGCAGATCGAAAAGGAAATTGAGCGTTTGGCAATTCGCACACAGAAAGAATTAGTTCTCCTCCACCGTGAGGGAGGTCCTAGACCACGTGGTACTGTTGATTGGCTCAACATGAGAGCCTGGGTTTCCTCACATCATCACATTCTTTGTCAGAACAGAATGTTCACCAGAAAAAGTCAATATAGAATTGTAAGTATTATATTATTAGCACATGTACATATGTTGTATAATATTACTGAAAAACTACACTAAATATGGCTACACTTGTTTTATCAGACGAAGAGCTCAAAAAAATCTACAAAACTACATTATTAGGTCAAAACTGTCATTTTTCGACTTCGTCTTCTGCCACTATGCAGATGATATATTCTATAAACTTGAGCGTACTTTGGCATATTTCTCAACTGAGACTAATATACTAATTTAATTCTTTACTCAAAGATAAATCACTATTCTAGTATAAATGACAATTAAATAACGTTTAACCTTTTGACTGAAATATTATAAATAATATTTTTTTTTTCAGTGTGAACTTTACAATAAAGTGTTAATGTCAGAAGCATCTGTTCACTCTGACTTTTCTCGACTTGCAAGATGGCTGACCGGTACATCTGTAGGACTGGTCTTAGGAGGCGGAGGAGCCAGAGGTGCAGCCCACATCGGAATGATTCGGGCTATTCAGGTTTAATAATATTACTACCTATAATAATTGCTGTATATTTAGTAACTTTTCCAGTTTCCAGAATAAAATAATAACTATCTCAGTAAACAATTGAGAGATACTATTTATTCTATTTTTATTTTCAGGAAGCTGGCATTCCGATAGATATGGTGGGTGGAGTAAGTATCGGTGCTTTCATGGGAGCCCTCTGGTGCAGTGAAAAAAACATCACAACAGTCACACAAAAAGCGAGAGAATGGTCAAAGGTAACAATTGAATTTTACCGAAAAATACTTCATTATAATGTTTTATTACTGATTTTATATTTGTGTACATGCAAACTACAGATAATCTATCTATTAGCGCAGGCTTCAATTTACTGCTCTATAAATTAATAATTTATTACATAGATTTGGCACAACATGCATATTAATTTAATTTAAATCTTTTGTAATGACTCAATCTATTTCCATATCTTTAATCAGTAATACAAAGCTAAATTTGGAGAGTTTGTATCAATGTACTATTTATTATCCCTAATTCCGTTTATTTATTTTGCTGATAGAAAATAGATTAGAGATCGGAAAGTCTTCAGTTGGACAAAGTGTAAATAAACCTATTGATATTATATTCAATTTTACAGAAAATGACTCAATGGGGTAGACAACTCCTCGACCTTACATACCCTGCGACTTCAATGTTCTCTGGCAGACATTTTAACACAACGATTCGAAGCACATTCGAAGACACGCACATCGAAGACCTTTGGCTCCCATATTTCACAGTTACCACTGACATCACTGACAGCTGCATGAGAATACATCGCCATGGTAACTATCAAATTATTGCTAACTGTTGCATAAATATTATTTCATATTCTATTAGCCATTTATCACTAGACGTGGCTTTTTTCAAACTCTCTTACACTAACAGTTGACTTTTGATTTGCCAGAGTAGAAAAAGAATTTTTACCAGATAAGCTATTTTGCGTTAGTTTAAGCTAATCATAATATTATTAGATAATTCCAATTAAATATAATGAACTATTTAGTCTCGCAAACAAAAAATGTGTCATCATAGTACACATAATAATAACAGTATATTACTTCTCTGAATAGGACAGCTTCTCTCAGTAGGACTAGTCTAAACAGTTTTTTGAATTAAAGGATTTTTTTATTACATATGCAAGTGTGGTCATTACATACTTTTGTATGTCTTCATTTTTTATTGTGGTTATTGCAACCCTGGTAAATCAAAAGTCAACTATACAAAATATATTATTAATATCAATTAATGAACAAAAAATTGATTCTATATAACTCTAATGAATAATTTTCATCAATTATTAAATTATTTAGTTTCAAATGCAAAAATTAATTTATATTTCTAATAAAGAATTATTATCAATAATAGCAATTTATGTTGCTTTAAATTTTGACTAGTTAATATAAAATTTGATTTCCACTTTTTGTAAGCATATTTAAAAAATTTCGATGTGAGTCGTGTTTTATTTATTGAATTGATGTTACACAATATTATTTATTTCTAATTAGATTAAATGTCGTATAAAATGGTCTCGCATCTCTTGAATAACATAGTCCTCTCAACAACTACAAGATTGCAAAAGAATAACACATAAGCTTTGATTATTATTTACTATCTTTTTCATTTAAATATTTTTTTAAATTTTAGTACATTTTTAGCTATAAAGATTACCCCCATTTAAATAAAGTTTATTGTTTTTACTTATGAGAGCCCTATTCAAAATTTTACAAACGTTTATTATCTATGAATCATTGAGGCATTTATAACCTCTATTCTTATTTATCCTTTATATGTAAATTTGAAACTCTCATTTTATTGCTACTATATCATATATCCTGCTAAATTTGTCTATTTATAATTACAATGCTGTGTTGTTTATGGGACTATGAAATTTTACCATTTGTCAGAGATGTGTTCTGTCGACCTAAGATCTTTATTATCAGTCTGTCTCTGTCTTCAGTGTTGTTGTCTCATCAAATCGAATGACGTATTTAAAAAATTAATTACCATATTTATTTTGCACCCATGATAATAATTTATATGATTTCTTCTTATTCCTATCTTTGACTAATCACTCTTGTGTCATCTCCATTCTTTCTTCCCTTGGTCATCTCATGAAAGAACACTCATAAATGAAGGCATTCATATCTACGTTCAAACAAGTAAAACCAGTCATGCAAATTATTATGCAGTGCTATAATATATTTGTGTATCGTGATGTATTTGTTAAAGAACATCGGTTAACAATATCGTTTATATTGTTAGTTAAAATAAATATATATATTCGCTTTATAGGATTTCGAATAACATCATTGTAAATAATTATATTGCTGTATAGGATGCTCTTCTTGATATGTATTTTAATTAAAACATCAGCTTGTTGTGGCAGGCAGACACCAATTTAAGAATTTGGTCCTGTGGTAGCATCAAGTTTCTTTTTAAGGTGAAATTTCAAGTCACAAATAATAATATTTGAACTAGCCACTATCTATATCAACGTCTAATAATATTATGTGATCACAATATTTATTGAATATGTTGCTTTACATCCTATACAACAATTGAAACTTATTTAAGACAATCCATAAAAGCTTTTATAAGTAATGGTTCATATATTATATTAACTGTGCTTAGACTGTTTCGTGAAAATAAGATAAAATTATGCCTAATAGCAACATTAATACAAAATCACAATCTCAATACTCAAAGAAAACCTTACATAAATATTAGTCTATTTTTTTATTTCTATTAAATTGAATTACCAATGAAATGTGACAATGCCAAGTAAAGATTCGTATACTTCATCAACAGTTCATAAGTAAGATTTTAAAGAATGTTCTATCTGTTTTGATTTCACACATGACCTCAGAAAAAGTTGTATCATAATATCGTGAATGAAAATAAAACTGATCGAATATACCATCATGGTTTTTTTTTATTGAAATCGGTCTGGCATTTGATTATACTTTCCCTGGCACGCCTATAAAAGAACAGAAATAATAACTGAGTACTATTTTATAAGAATACCAAAGATTAATTGTGGTTTATGAAATGCTCAACTGTCAAATTACTTTAAATGCTCTATTATCTTCAATTAGAATTATATTTTCACTACCATTTAAATATTGACTAAAATTTATGTAAAGTTTGCTTTTCAATTTAAGGGGGCTGACGTTCTACGAGTAAAAAAATTATAGGATATAATACCATATTTATTTATACTTTTACTCAAATAAATCATCATATATTTTATTTTATACACACATTTTAATTCCTACATTATAATATAATCATCTCATTATATTTATATTTTCAAAAATGTCAGAGACGGCAAATTTTTCAATATTCATAGAAAACCTCCAATATACATATAATATATGACTATGCATATTTAACCTTCTGAAAATATTATCTAAGGATTAACTTTTATATTTCACTAAAATATCGGCAGCTACCAAAGCTATGTATTTCATAATAAAAATACTATCATGTGAATATGAATGGATTCATTAATGTCAATTATAATCTCGGATAAAACTTTCCACTGAGAAAGAGGCCCATAAATGATAGCAAGACATTTCAGTAAAATATAAATTCCATACTCATAAAGCAGAAATATCAACTGCCTCGGTTATAAAACATTCAAGCATTTGCTGTTTTTCTTTGTGTTCACTGATAATGTAAAAAATTACAGATATTTTCATAAATAAATGTTCTAATTTCAACTTAATCTTAATAGTCTAGATTGATAATTTGGTGATTGCATATGCTTGATGGGTAATACTGTCAGAAGATTTTATTTGTGATCAATATTATGTATATTGTCTATGAACGCTATCTCTATCATAAAAAAACTATTTTTGGTGGATTTGTCTCTTTTAACAATTTTTGTTTTCCAATGTTTCCAGCACTATGACTTACCATACTGATGAAATTTTTTGCCAATATTCGATAAAAAAAAAACTCAAGCTTTATGCATACAGTCTGTTCAGTCAAGTTGGTATCTTCACTTTACAGCCATATATTTTTATGTATTAAATTAGTAGTGTTGTTACTATAAAAATTGTTAACTGGAAGATTTTTTAAAAAAAGAACACGGGAATCGCTTGTGATTGGTTACTTCAGCAAAAATGGTTGATTTTTGTTAGCTATCAAATTTTGATGTGTGTATAATAAACAATCCTTTTTTTATATATATTATATTTATATCCCTCATTTCCATAATACTAACAAATAGCCGGTTGATTTGCCGATTTGTTTTGTGGAACATTTTTTTTCTTCTATATGCCTCCCGTTAGATCAAACATTTACGATAAATCTCAAGAGAATGAGAAATTTCATTTCCTAAATTGTTGTAGGATGGTAAATGGTATATATCTCAATGATATATAAATGTAAAATGCTTTAAATGTTTAATTTTTGTTTTATTCATTTCGTGTGCATTTCTTGATATTGTACCATTTCAATAAAAAAATTAAATTAAATTATTTTGCTCAATTTTACAATATAGTTAAAATATTTTTTGAATAATGAATCATTCCTTAGTTATTGAAAGAAATTACAACAGTTTGAAGTGGAGAAAAAAAACAGCCAGTCAAAATTAAGAATTTTATTGTATATACACATTATCAACAAATGCCCACGATAACCGAAAATTAATACATATTTTGCACTTTAAATTTTATGTGTATTTAGTGTTTTTTTGCCTATCATTGTTGCTTTTTTGGAATTTAGAAAATCACATGCCATTGCGTAGGCTGGAAACATATTGATTAAAATGCTCTAAACATCACTTCAGATGTGTCTATTGAATCAATTGACTGTGTTTTCAGCCTTCAATATACCTGCTTTGAAATGCACAAATCACTTTTTCACTGCCTTTCAATTGACTAAATGTTCATGAAATGACCTTATGATACTTCCATAATTAACAAAAATCTTTGCATGACCTTAAATATTATTGCATGCTAATACTTTATTTCTTTTACTGTAGAGAGCCCTTTTATTTTAGTTGTCCAAATTATACTTTTTTTTCACATATAATTCTGGCTATTCAACATGATTTTTTGTACTATAATTTTTTAATTGCAGGAACCAGTTGAATACTAGTGTTTTTGAATTTTTGGTATTATACATATTATTTTAAAGGTTACATAATTAAATCTTACATCCATCCATAACATTTTTTTTCAGTAATAACATAAAACGTAATATAACTTCATATTATATTTCAAGTATTATTCACCATAGATTTGATTTGTAAAAAATATATCTTTATAATATTATATTCATGAAACTTCTGAGGGATCATAGACAAAAAAATCTACAGTTGAACATTTTCAACACAGACAAAATTCTTTTATTTTACTCTACACGTATTATCTTACTCCAAATAAGTAATATACACTTGACTCTCTTGAACAAACGCTTGCCATATGAAATTTTGCAGTTATGGAATAGAAAAATCATTCTGCAAATTTAATAAAATGTAATGAAAATTCTACAAAATCTTTCAAAGCATGAAATTGTTGGGTTACTCACTGACACTTCTATATTACACATCTGTAGTTCTTCATACAAAGATATTATATACATACAAAGATAGTATTGCTCAGTATTTAGTGCTGGATCAGTGAATTTGATTAAACAATCATGATAAATATTCTATTGATATGAGTGTATTTTACAAGTATTTTTACATATAGTAAAATGAATATCTTTTTTATTACATTGTAAAACCTATTTTAATTGAAATTTTAGCAAAAATTATCTCAATTTGGTAACGAATTGTGTCTATAAAATGAGAGTGATAGTGTAGATGGAATTTTTTTTTACATACTTCATGAAAACTAGTTTTTCAATATTGACAGAGAGTATTCACTGGTTAAACCTTAACACTTAATTTGTAGCTGTACTGCATGCTTGTTTTCTTCAGTTTTTTCTATTATCCTAATGATTAAAATGATTCAATACTATTAGGAATTTAATATTATTTTCCAAGATATATTTGAAGATCCGGTTACAAACGATTCTCTGATTGAATATTAGAGAACGTAGTAGTTGCTAATTTTTTGTGTGATTTTATTTACAAAATATGATTACAGGTACCAACATAACATTCTTTTTACCATTTTTATCATATACTTATTATGTTTAATATAATCTGGTTTTAACTCTGAATGATGTACATTTATAAATGACAGCACCTTGTACTATTGTTAGCCTTATTATAATATGTTGAAGAAATGCAAAATACCAATTATACCGGTGTTGTATTCTGAAATAATATTGAATCATTTCTTCAAAAATTGAGTTGCTTCTTGTCTATGAAATTTTAATAAAGACTGTACAACTACGCTTATCCATAATGATTTCAAATGATATTTTTTTCTCAAAGTGGACATATTTTTTTGAAATGATGTGACATTGTGGTGAGAAAAAAAAATATAATAGATGGCAAGAAAACACTGAGAATATTATATATCCATATTATGTATGTATAAGTGAAATCTTACTTAATTTTTTGTGTAATGTACTTAATGTACCGTCCATTATTTGGAAATTCGCACTATCCAAAATGGCAACTGTCCACATTATCTCGGATAAGCGGGGTTCTACCATAGTAAGAATATCATCAGTATCAACCCTATAATCCGTTTATTTTGTCACCCAGGAATAGTTTGAAATCGAGATAAAATAATACACCTATGAATGACCTTATCTTCATATATTAATTCTCGTCAACTTCAAGTGTGACTTCCATGACAGATTATAACTTTATTCTCATTCAGAAAATAAAAATAAAGCCACTATGAGTAAAATCAATGTCTATTTTTTCTAATAAACATATCACTCGTTGGATCGTCTAAATCTCATAACATATTTTTAATAATACTACACAATACAATATTTTACTTTTTGAATTTTACTATTCTTAAAATCACATAACTTCTCAATGTGCAAAATATTGTCTGAAAGTTGGTTAACAATATTTTTTTAATTTAAATATTCAAGACAATTCACTATTGCATGAAAATACTCAAAAATACTTAATATTATATATGTATTGGTATTAGTGCACAGTGTGCAGTGAATTTAAGTGACTCAATTGCTTATTTTATCGATATTAATGCACTCTGCTTATTATATATATCTTACCTACTATCATAATCCCCCCATTTTCCCAAAGTATTCATCTTTTTTTTTATTTACCACATTCAAACATTTAATACTAATTTTAAAATATAAAATAATAATGATAGCTTCATTTCGATCTTTCCATTTTTATCAATATTTTCAGCATTGTCAACCACACTGAATGATGTCAGCCATTTTATTAGAGAGGAAATAATACTATCATTTTAGTTTTTTTTGACAAAAGTTGGACTTTTATGCTTTTTGACTAATTTAGAAAACTCGTAGTGGGCAAAAATTACAATTAATTACTGAATACCTTAGACTGAATTATTTTCCCTTATATATTAATCCAATGTCTTGAGAAATATACCATTTCAACCTTTACTGCAATAGAAATTGTTGCTTAGTTATGCAACATCAAAAAGCATCTCATGACAATATACAGTGGACTCAAAATTATTTGTAAATGTAAAAATTTCTTATTATTTAAGCAAAATTTTGCATACACAAAAAAATTTACATTATTTAAAACACAAATTTTCTGTCATAACATGGATTTCATTTTAAATAAATCCTTATAACAGATAATCGTGAGTCCTCTCTATAAAAGTTTTTATCTTCGTTGTCCGTTGATGTAATGAAAATGAAAAAAAATCGGCCATCCTGTCGATGATGAAATGAAAATAAAATGGCGGCTCGCGTTTGGCAGGGTCTCTGTGGCGCTACATCCGCGCGTCCATGTCCCTCAGCGGCTACATGCCCCCTCTGTGCGACCCCACAGATGGTCACCTGCTATTGGATGGCGGTTATGTCAACAACCTGCCAGGTAAACCAATCACAAGCGAGATCACCGCTCTCTGCCATCAGCTCGACCGTCAGCTACTATAAAGAGAACTATGCCGATGGGATGACAGCAATAAATTGATGCAATCATGAATGTATAATTTATGTAAAGATAAAGCCAGTTATATGAATAAATTGATAACCGGAAATTCAATCGAAACGATTGGTTTTTGTGATACACAAAAATTATCTTAAGTTCTATTAAATCTGAAAGTAGTTTTTCTTTACAAATAGTAATTATCCATGTACTTTATTGAAATTGAGACCTAACACAAGAATAATTCCCAGGTAGAGATAATAAATAAATAATAAATAGAGATATGGGCAAAATTTAAAAACAGTATATTTGGCTTGATTTTTTCATTATCATATGAAATACCATATATCGAAATATAAAATCAAATGATCTATGAAAAATAACACTGCACGATATCAGTAAATAGCTTTGTGATTATGCTGATGCTTTACATAATGTTACATACAATAAACAACCAATATCATAAATGTTGTAATGAAATAATCACACACAAAGACAGGTTTTCCTTTAGATCAAATACTGGAAATTTTGTAATAAATTCAAATATTAGTCTGAGAATATCCCTTATACTACAAAATAGATTATACATCCATGGGCTCAATTATTTGTTTTTATAATTTTAATGGCTGTTGTGTGATGTACATTTCTGAATTTGCATTGTGATGTTTTATTAAAATCATATTAATTATATTTTAATGTTATCATTTTAAAAGTAGAACATTTCGACTGAACATATTAATTTGTATTGTACATTATCTATATTTTTTTTTAATAATAATAAAAAAATTATCTGATTCTGTTTTTAAATTAAAATAGTATCATAAAAATTCAATCAGATTTGTTTTCAATCTTCACCATAACACCCAATTTTTGTTTCAGATATCATTCCCAAAATGGTAATTCATTATGATTATGATTATTTCTAATCTCTTTTTATTTCATACTCTAAAGTGTACATAATGTATATTTTTTCTTTGAATTCAACAAAATATGTTCAGAAATAATCAATGCACTTTTGAAACGTACATCTTACATTACATTCCCTTTTAACACGGCACATTTTCACTAATAATTTATGTTAGCTGACTACATGGTAAGTCCTTTTTTATTTCCTGCTAAGTCATAGTGCTGCGTTGGATGTGATAGCTATTTGAAATGGATTCAAATTTTTTCAAATACATAGCAATTTTGTTTTGTTTCCAATGTTATAAAACCTTTTTTAATCTATAAGTCTGTTAAGCGATTATGTTTCGAGTTTTTTTTTAAGTTCTTTTTTTGAACATGGTCAGTAAGAAAATATCAAAATAATTGAACATCATTTCAAATAGTTAAGCAATCCTTTTTGTTGTGAAAAGGAATGTGATTGAATGAATGTGTTTCCGAAAGAGAAGTGTTAATGTCAATCAGGTGATCTGTGGCGTTACTGCCGGGCCTCGATGAGCATAGCTGGAATATTCCCCCCTTTGTGCGATCCAAATGATGGGCATCTTTTATTGGATGGGTGTTATGTTAACAATGTGCCAGGTATAATTTTAATCGTAATATTTTTACGTATCCTAATAATAATAAATACATTGTAAGATTTCCATAAAGATAACGTTTAAGTTTAAAATAACATCCAAGAAAAATGTATTTTTGTAGTAAACAAGGTGTTTTTTTGTTAAATATACATCCTCATTAGAATATGAGTAGCTGTTTCAAATCACAAAACTATCATTAGACCTGTCGCACTATCTCAAACTAAATATAACAATCTGTTGTATACAAATTGTAATTAGTTTATATTGAGATGAAGAGTTTTGAGGATCATTTTGTACTCTGTAGGATGTCATAACTCAAGTTGATTAAAAACAAAAATGTTTGTTTTTCACTCATTTGTTCAAGGTGATCAGAATGCATTATTAGTGTGGTGCCCGAAGAACTTTTTTTTTATAGAAATTCATTAGACATAATGTTATATTATACATATTTTTTATTAATATTATCAAACAATCAGTATTTCTTACAAAATGTTGCACCAGTCCAACGCATTTATTTTACTTGAGATTTTATTTACAAAAACACAAAAATAACATTTACATCTCATTTAGCTGACATAATGCGCGCATATGGAGCAAGACACATTCTCGCAATAGATGTGGGATCTCAGGACGACACAGATCTGACAAATTACGGAGACGACCTGTCAGGCTGGTGGCTGCTTTGGAAAAGGTGGAATCCATTCGCTTCGCCTGTTAAAGTGCCAAATTTGCCTGATATTCAAAGCAGACTTGCTTACGTCTCCTGTGTTAGGCAACTCGAGGTGATCACTTATTTCTATCCTCACATATGGAAGTTTACCAGTTTTAAATAATTTAGAATTTATTTCTATTATCAAACTAATTGTTTTTTATATGAAATGAATCCTTATATTTGAAATTGTATTTGTTTTTATAATAGGAAGTAAAATCATCAGACTATTGCGAATACATCCGTCCACCCATCGATAAATACAAAACGCTACAGTTTGGTTCGTTTGATGAAATAAAAGATGTTGGATATCAACACGGCCGTGGCTATTTTGAGGGCCAAAAAAGACGAGGTGCTTTACCAGTATTGAGACAGGATGGTGGAGCACATAGAGCTCCTCAGCAGCATCACAATGTGAATGAGTAAGTTTTTCCAATCATATATCAAGTGTCTTGTCCCACCATAATAATATCATGATTGATAAAAACCACACTCAAATATAAATATTTCATTTGAATCAAATTTTAAATACTGCATTACTCCTTTTTATTTATTTATTGTAAATATGATGCTCAAATAATATATATATAATGATAATTATGTTTCTATCTTTCGCAGGTACACATTTACAGACTTGGCTCAAATGGTATGCCAAGTGGCTCCAGGGTCCCGCCCTGATGACAGCTCCGATGAATCGGAAGACGATGGCAGAGAAATCTACTACGAAGGCTATGCTTCTGAACCCAGTGCAGGAACTTTGGATGTATGTTGTATTATTTTATAAATAGTCCATAAAAATTATGATTTTGTTATAAGGTAATAGATAAAATTACGTTCTCTTCACTTACATAAAAATTACTAACATTTTTTAAACCAGACTAAAAATATATTTGAATACATGAAAAATTACCCACCTCGTAATGGAAATGGTTAATTTTAAGTACAAGCACTTAGACCATGTCATGTATTCAAAAATCAAATAACTAACATTTACAACTATCAAAAATGAAATGCCTTAACTCACTGAAAAAGCCGCCGAGATCCCGACCAGAAACTGCAGCTACCAATTATATCTTTCTCGTCATTAACTATCAATATGTTTATCAGATGGGATCCAGCTTTGACAATTCATGGAACAGCGAGACGGATTTGGTAGTAGGAACATATTGACTGTGAATGAAATCAATCATCAGCACCGACTAGCACCAACTATTGGATATTATTTAAACAGTGTATGAGTCTTCTTAATACGGTGGTGGTTCTGGGGAAACCCTTTCGCATACTAATTTGCTTTTGATTTGGTTTTTTTATTTTTGTAAATTGCTCGAGCTTGATAAACAATCTTATTTAATTTAACAAATCAAAATTTTGATTCACAGTGTAAAATTTGACTTCCTTTACCCCAAAGACACAAAAAGACTTAAAAGATTAAATATAAATTAATTTAGTTTTACACTACAACACATATAATGTAAAATATATATGGTGAACTAATGTCAGGTGGCATCTCAATTTTTAAAGTATATAATTTAGTTGATAATGGTTGTTATCAGCTGACAATTTTTTTATCCAAGGCTAGAATTTTACGAGTGATGAAATATAATGTTTTAGAACCTCATAAAATTTATTTTCCCTAATTAGGATTAGGGGGTTTTGTTTTCACTAGTTCAGGTTGTAGATTTAGACAGAAAAGTACTTTTTAAAAAATCACAGGCTACACGGGCACAATTGGCTTGCTCTTCAAAATGATGTCAGGGTTAGTTGTTTATTATCTCCCTATATTATCCATTTGCTTTATGCTAACTTCTTATGTTACTATTGGTTTTTAATTGTAAAGTTTACAAATATAAAATTATTTGCTCATATTAATATTGAAATCTCCAGGTAGTGTATTTCCAATAAATTCTAGTAAACATGTTTTTTTTTATTATTTCTATAGGATAGTCATCGTGGTAGACGCATGGGAGGATCACTTTCACTCTCCGAAAACGAAATGGACTCAGAAACAGAAATGTACGTGCCAAAGAAAATAAATAAACGGTGAATTCTGCGTCATCCTACTTCAAGACTGGATATTTTTATGGAAAAATAATATAGAATTATGAAACTACAAAGGGTACTCGCTCTTCAGTATATTTCATGGGACTGGGTAGTAGTCGACGATATTTACTGTGCATTTTCCTTGTAGAAAATAGTATTCCTCTATTCTTTCAATTAACTTATAATTAGTTGAGGAATTTCTTGGAAAAACATGAATTTTCTACAGTAAAATGGCTGCCATACGCGCAAGACGCTCATAATTAGTATTTTAGCCAAGTAAGTGTAAATGAAATGTATTACATGCAATCAGTGAATAGATACTGTCAAATTTGTTATTTTGTTACCAGAGTCTGACCATGATGTCACTTTATAACACATTTCTCAAGTGTTAAAAGCAACAATTATTTTCATAATACTTCTTATCATCATTAATACATCATTTGTTATAACAATATAATATTCTCCTTCATTCATATTATAGGCATTTTATATTATAGTACAGATTTAGATTAGGAGTTGAATGTAAGATTACAAAGCTCAAAATAAACATTTATTCTATTATATTTAAAGTAGAATTGACAATAGTAATAACGTTATTCATTCAGTATTGAATTTCATATGTTATTTTAGTGATTACTAGATCTTGTATAAAGTATGATAAATCAACATTCATAATTGATAATTTCAAAGGGACTAAATTATATTATTATAAGACAAATTATACTCCTCTAAATCACTCAATCAATACCTACTTTGCTTAAAAATGTTTTTCTACTCACTTCAGAGTCTATTTTTCAACGTGTGAATAAGATAGTTATAAGCAACCTATTTCTTTTAAATCATTTAAAATTTAAACGATTTGTCAAAATAATAACAAATCTCTAAAAACTATTTTCGCAAATTCTATTTTCTATAGCAGTTGCTTTTGTATGTTACCGTAAAATTAATATGTTATACATACCAAAACTTTTTTCTTAGGTTCATTTTATTTGTAAATTTACTCTAACAACATTTTGTAACTAATCCCAAAAGGTGAAGCTAGTCTTTATAGTTATATCATAAAAATATTCATCATCAAATCCAAAATATTACTACAAAGAAAACACCATGTAATCATAGAGTTTAATATTCCATGTAATCTATATACATATGCATAAGACTAGTTCATCTCGTTCTAATATGTAAAATGGGTTTACAGAATTGATAAAACTATCATTGTGTTATTGGATGGTAGCTTTCTCTGTATTATTTTGACATTCAAAGAAGCTCCATGGACTATAAATATGATACTAATACTTTTTTATGAATGAGTATTTAAATTTTAATAATTTAGAAAGTAGAATTGAAATCGAGAGTGGTCCAGAAATAGATACTATGTCGTAAGTTAATTTAAATTCTTGTAAATATTATATTCATTTGATCGCATAGATAATGAACAATAACTTTAAGTAGAATTCACTGATTTTTAATCCCATTAAGAACAATGTCATTCTTTGTGATATAATTTCAATTTGCTCAGAAGTTTTTAACATTAATTTCATTTATCCGTCAGAGTACGTTCACTTTATTTCATAAATATGTCTTAACAACTCGCAATATGTTTTTGTGGACATTTTGTTGTAAAAATAGATACAGAATTAGTCCGCTTGTCTGTAAAATGATACAAATTATTTTTAAAACATAATATTAATATTATTTGGTTAACTATTTAACATTGATTACTACGTTTAGCACTATTTTATTACAGTTAATGTTGAATGGTGATGATCGCTTTTAGCTCCAATTTTTATTTTATCATTGTTGTAATTTTTTAAGTAGTGGAAAACAAATTATTGTAAATAGTATACTCCAGGATAGTTTAGTCCTCAGCCCCTATAAAACTGGGCTTTAACGATAAATAAACGATATTTAATGTTATATTTGTACTGAATTTTAAAGAGTTGGGTAATTTTGAAAAATTGTTATGGAAAGATATTTCTCATACAAGTAATAATTTATTTAGAAAGAAATTTTATTGTTGAAAAAACCATTTTGCAGCAACAATAGTCATTTAAAAAGAATATATATTGGCCTAAATAAAATCAATAACTTCCCAAATTATTTCATTTCCAGTAACTGGCAATACTTGATACGCCGAAACACAATTTTCACCAATGAGGTGATGATATATTCCATTTCATTTATCTATGAAATATTTCAGTATGTCACAAGTAAGCATTGTACCACAGTATACTAATATTTTTTTTATATACTATCAACATCAGCATAGCATTATGAGCCTTCATTATCTCAAGAAAACTCACACACTATATTGTCAGTATTGTTGCCAACATTTAATAATATCTCACTCACATTCTTCAATCATGAGTACAATAAGTTTATATGGAATACAATGAAAATTACGGTTAGTTTAAGGAAGCATTCTATTATATTAATGGGTATTTCACAAAGTATCAAAAAAAGTCAGCATAATTTAATTATGTATGTATTATAAATTAAAGTTAGATTAGAACCAAAAATACAGGAAATGATATGAAAGTATGCAAGAATTTAATTCAATTCATGACCATTATCATGTAAGATCTCTGAAATTCGATTTAGGTAATTAATAATTTTAATTATTATTTATGTCTTCTTTTAATCATGAAATATGAGCCTAATATGTGCCGAAAATATTATATTTGTATAACCTTTTGCATTGAATATATATAGTCTTCTATCATGTTTGAACTGAAGTAACAGAAAATTGTATATTTTTTACACTTGCAAAATACTCAGTAGATCACTTTCAAAATTATCTCTTCTAATTCTCATGTTATAAAATACAATATTATTATTAGCTCATAGAATAACCAAGTCAGTGTTTTTTTTTATATAGAAATTGTGATGTTTTTATACAATTTTTTTGTCAATATTCGTATTAAAATAAATCAATGAAATATAAATGCCATGTTGATTCTTTTCCCATGATACCCTACAAACATGAAAGTAATATTTGTGTTATTTCTTTCAAAGGTCCAAAGATACAGGTATCAATACCTTATGGGTTGAACAGTTAACTGAAAATTAATTATCGTTAAAAAAGATCTGTTAACAAAAGTTTTCAAAATACATTTCCAATGTGGTTATCTTCATATGCTCCACTTCCAGTATAAAAACAATAAAAAAAATATTTATTGCCCATATCATCAGATCATTATTGAAAGATAGAAGGACTTATTGTGATTTTATAATTTACATATGTAATTTGAGAGCGTAGATCTTTTTAAAGTTCTCCTTTCTCCCTACAAATAATTTGTTGGCTTGCTAAAAAACAACTGTCCAAAGTAGTAAGTTATCACTTGAATATGCATAAATGGCGCTCATCATCAAAGCAGAATGTTCCAATAATTAATGTCACTCATGAGGTAATCTCATTTATGAGGTTCTAAAACATAATGTCACTCATTTGAAGAAAAAAGCTTTCGAGGAGAAAACAATACATGAAGTCATAGTGGAAAAAGGTATTTTTATTTCATAAATTTAGTATATACACATTACATATTCACTTTATTATCAAGGTATCATTCTTCCCTTTTTCGTTGCTTTCTTTATAACTTTCTTTTTCATGTCTTGCTTCCTCTTCTGAATATTTGTTTCACGTTTCTTTTGCCGGTCATCTTTAGCTTTTTCGACGCCCTCAATCCTGTTCTCCCATTTCTTGGAGCTCTGCTTCTTTTTTTGTTCCTGTCACAAAAATAATAACAGTATGAAATATAGATTTCAATTAGTTGAAACCAACAGTTTAAAAGTAATACAACCACATTTTTACATTTATACAAATCAGTTAATATTGTATAATGCAGCATCCAACTGAACTCATTTTTCATATGAGGGAATCATTACAAACACAAGTTTTTTTCACAAATTATACACAATTAACGCACGGAAGAAGAATTTTCGATAGATTTAATTTAAATGAAATTGAATGATTCAAAAATTCGAATCTTACCATTTTCTTTACAGTCTTCTTCAGTAAGATAGGATCATCCTTAATCTTCTCTCCTCCTGCTTTAGCCAGAGCATTTTTCCAAGATATTTTCTCCATCATCACATTGGCCTTATCTTTTTCACCAGCCTCACGCAGTTCCTTCACTGTTTCTTTTTGTTTCTGAAGATTCTCTAGAATTCGTTTAGGATCACGTTCTCCTTTCCTCTTTTCTGAAATAATTAAAGCATTTGAGGTAACTATCAACACATTAATCAATTAAAGTTAACTAACGATATGATATATATATAATTATAATATTGATAATGCTAGATTTTAGACTAGACAATGATTTAATAAACGCAATAGTGTTTATAATTCATTCTCTATTGTAATCCATATAAACCATTGAATTTTTGTTTGTATTTTTAAAATACAGTAATCCCTTATTTTTTTTATTTTAAAATATTAGTAGTAAAAAGAATTTCAGATTTGAATATTTAAATGAAATCTATGATTGCGTTGCCAAAATTTTTAGATAACTTTTACTGTGAACTAATATGCCTCTACATCTCAAGACCAGTGCACTGTAACCTTTTTTCTTTCATGGCAAAGTTGACAATTTTTACAAAATTTTGCAACACCAAAAAAATGCGCTACGGCACTGCTCTCTAGACAGCCATTAAATAGAACAGAGCCAATAGCTAGCAACATATTCGGGAACTGAACTTTGCAAACGAAAATAAATTTAAAATATTAAATTTTACCTTCGGAAACACCTGACTGTGAAAAGTCAAATTTAGAGAAAACCATTTTGCCTTGACTATTAAAAACAGGCTTTGTTGGTTTCACCACTTCCTTCTTTACAGGTGTTTCAGGCGTATCTCTGACAATTTTTGTACCTCCATTGACTCCTTTCTTTATTTTCGACTGTTTTTTTTTTGAATTGCGTTCTTCTTTCTTCGTCTTTTTTTTTAGCCGTCTGGCGAGACTCTTTTTCAACAATTTATTTTTCACACTGAAATCTTTTGTCCCCTGTAACTTTTTAAGCCTATTACTTAATTCTTGAAATGTTTTAGCTCTGTGTATCGTCCTCGCCTCCTCTCTTGTAGGAATTTTGCTGCCGACATAGACGTCATCTTGTAACTCATCAACATCTAAATGAAATAAATACGTTTAATAAACTTAACCTGTGTTAAATTAGATGATAATATAGGGGTACATGAGAATAAAATACTTTTTCCAATCAAGAATAAGGTAATCATAGCAACCTTTAAATATTGTATTTGAAATGGTTGTCGGAGTCTAAAAAGCCCGACGAATATTAACAATAAAAGGAACGTACACCGCGAATCACAAATAGCTACAGAAAAGTTGAAATCTTCTTTTTATTCATTATAGTTGTTCTCAAATGGCATCTCTGTGATAAATCACTACATAATACAATCCCGAAAATGTTTTTAGGTTAACAATATATGTATACTCACCATGGCATGGAATGGATATTAAAGACATTAAATTTCCTATAAATTTACTTTCTTTCTCTAACCGAGTGCGCAAATCTTGTTTATTGAACTTTCGTTTCTTTTTCTCTTCCATTTTTAATTGCATATTTGTATCAATATTCTTAGCTAGCAGACAAAAACACACGTGAACTATCTGTCAATATATACCAAAGACAAAAGTTTACAGTGATGTAGAAAATGTACATGCTTTCAAAATAATTTTCCTAGGACCGTTTATTTATTTTGACACTCAATAATTTCACAAAAGCATTTTTTTAATAAACTCATATGAAGTCATACAATTTAAGAGAAACAATAAAAAGAACTTTGTAAAAAATAAAATTAGTGAAAGTGGCTATTTATTTATTATCGATATAAAAATATGTTGATTTTATAAAACTTTCAGAAAAAACTTCTCGTCTCTTATTAAATGACTAACCCTAAATTTAGACAGAATTATCTTTTGTGTACAGTATAATGAAAAAGTTATTTTAGTTTCATACAAATAGCCTCTTAACCTCGTTACATATTCATGAGATGTCTATCTACGACCTTTTTTGTCATAATTGTCTGTGCATTGTTGGCGGTAACTGTCAGATTTGTGAAGTTTGTTTTGGTTTACTTTTAATATATGAAAATGAGTGTAGTAACATGTATTGCACCCGTTAATATCGCCGTAATAAAATATTGGGGAAAACGAGATGAATCTCTAATAATCCCGCTCAACGATTCATTGAGTGCGACTTTGTCAACTGATATAATGCATGCCAAAACAACTGTATTCGCAAGTGCCACGTTAAAAGAAAATAAGTTATGGTTGAATGGCAAAGAAGAATCGTTTCATAATCCACGATTGATGAATTGTTTGAAGGAAATTAGAAAACGTGCCGTACAGCAGGGTACTGCGAATTCTGAACTGCTCTCTTGGAATTTGCATATTTGTTCCGAGAACAACTTTCCGACAGCTGCAGGTTTGGCCTCTTCGGCAGCAGGATACGCTTGTCTAGTAGCTACTTTAGCCAATCTTTTCAAAATTGACGGTGATATTAGCAGTATTGCCAGATTAGGATCTGGAAGTGCATGTCGAAGTGTTTATGGAGGTTTCGTTCAATGGCATGCGGGAACTGAAAAGGACGGTAGGGATTCAATAGCCACCCAAATCGCTCCCGCTGATCACTGGCCAGAAATGAGAATTTTAATTCTCGTTGTAAGTGATAAAAAGAAGAAAACGAGTTCAACCAATGGGATGCGAGACAGTGTGGCAACATCTGAATTACTCAAATTACGAATTCAAAAATGTGTTCCGGAACGTATAGGATCCATCAAAGATGCCATCAAAAATAAAAATTTTGAGAAATTTGCTGAAATTACAATGAAAGACAGCAATCAATGTCATTCAATATGCTTGGATACTTTCCCACCATGTGTTTATATGAATGATATTTCTCACACAATTGTAGAAATGGTCCATGCATATAACAAAGCGGCAGGCGCCAATAAAATTGCCTATACATTCGACGCAGGTCCAAACGGTTGCCTTTACATGCTGGACGATGAAGTTCCAAAGGCTCTCACTTTAATCAATCACATATTCCCTACAAACACAAATAACGGTGTAGAATATATTAGGGGTATTCCTGTGGATCCGGAGCCTTTACCTGAAAATCTAAAAAGTCTATTAACTATTGAACCGCGAGAACAAAATTCACTAAAATATTTGATTCACACTCAAGTCGGAGAAGGTCCTAAGCAATTATTAGATGTCAATTCTCATTTACTAGATGAAGCAGGAACTCCGAAGTTTTTATGACGTTGATATCACCGCCTTTTTTTTTACCTACGAAAACTTTACAATTTACAGTATTTATAAAACGTATTCATGCGGCTTAAGGATTTTTATTCAGGGTAAATTATAGTTCATAAATAAATGTTTATTGCTGTTATTTAGAAATTAATGGGATAAATTTTATATCAACGAGGTAGGGATAATTTAATGGATAAAACTAGATATATAAATATAAAACATTTTATAAAACAAACGCCATCTTTTCCATGCTGTGCCAAGTTTTCTTGACATCAACACTGACAGACATTCTTTTCCAATAGTGCTAAGAATCAGATTTTGTCTTACTGAAACTTTATCAAAATGGTTTTCTGCCAGCAAGTTCACATCCAGCCCAGTCAAAATGGTCTTCCCTATTTTTAAGCATATGCCTAGATATTGTATAATGTCAAACATGATCAAAACTATTCTTAACAACGTAACGGCCGCAACATTTTGCTGAATTTTGCACGGTGGCCGGTGAAATTCGCGAGAAAGTATTTAAAAATTTAAATAATATTTCAATAATATCTCATTAACATTCACATTTGAACTAAATCATAGCCTAGTTATTTCTCATAGACAAGAAACGTATGATATATGACTCGCACATGAGTCTACGTCATTAAGCTATTAATAAAATAGTTAACATTGAACTATGTGTGAAACAAGCAATACTTTTCTATTTATTACATTTTGATTTATAAATCTTGTGAGTAAAGACTAGCATATTCATATTCTCATCATAAATATAATTATCATGAAAATTATTGTCAAACAAAGAGAATTAACTGAGTAGTTGAAGTTATTGAGTTAACACCGATTTTCATTTTTGTTTGTGTAAGATATGTTCTTCCTTGCATATTACTATCTAGACCTAGAGCATGAGCCCAGTGTTAAACAAAAAGCTCACAACCAACCGCAGTAAAAATATACACATAATATATTAAAACTAAATAGTTTCTTTTTGTATTTTATGAAATAAGATAATTAATATTTATTACTTTGTCGATTTGTTATTAAGCAACAAATTGTTTTTATATGTTTCATGTAATTTATACAAAAATCAATTTTGTATTTAATATAATGTTGTGCATGCCAGTATCAAATATTATTAAAATATTTTTATAACTCAACATCTTTTATTGGTCTACATTAAAAAATATTGCCTTATTATCAATGTCCAAATGATAATCCTCTCTTCTTCTTCTGCCGTATCTGCTCCCTTTACGGAGCATATGACTTCCGCATGGCATCCAGGTATCTCTTTCACCCACCAGCTGTTTTGCATCCTCCCAGGTTATACTGGCATCTTTCAGTTCCATCTTCCATTATGCGGGAATCTCACCGATCGGAAGAATAGACAAACAGGGTTCAGGCTGATATCTGAAATACATGCCCCAATCAGTTGCAGCGCCGCTGCATGACTTTTAAGGTGACAGGAGGATGCCCCATCCGCTCCCATATCTCCGCGTTCCCAATGAAGTCATTCTACCTCACCCCCAGTATCCGACGCAGGCATCTGTTCTCAAACCTCGGTATGGTTTTCTCTCGGTAGTCTTTGTAAGGTGTCATCACCAATTTTTTTTCATTCATATACCTTCAATACTAATGAATAATTTTTAATATTTCATTAAGTCTTTAGACTACGGTGATCCATATGCTCCATATCGAAAACAGATAAATTGAGTAGTAGTTCAAATGAAAAATATGAAATTTAATACATACCAATGATTGTATCAACTTTTCACGATCTTACTTCAATATGCAGTGTTGGTATTTTGCAAGAAGTCTGCAATCACAAAATATATCAATGAAATAAAAACCACAATCAATTATTATTAAGTTTTATTAAAATAAGCAACTTATACAAAAAATAATTATACACAGAATTCACAGGTTCTTATTAACATTTCTTTCTTACAAAATATTTATTCATGATGATTTTTAAGTTTATGATATTTATAATAATTGCATGGTATTCATTTTATATTATGCACGTTTTTTTAAATCATTCCAGATGAAGTTTTATTATTTTATACTCACTTGAGATCAACTCAATAAAAACAGTACTGAGTACAAACTGTGACCTAATTACTTTGTATTTACAAATACCATAATTTAAAAAAAGCTAGCTGTTCGATGTCAAATTATGACATAGTGTGAGGAATAGTTTGAATATATTACACAATTGATTTGATAGGAATATAAAATCGTTTTTCCCTATTTCTTCCTCATATATTCCATTTAACATTATTCAATTAACGAGCATTATTGCTAAACTAAGCAAAATAGCTTCGAAACTTAGCATTTGACAGCATCGCTCACTTCAAATATACAAAATTCATAAAAATCAAATTTTGAATTTTACAATTGCTGTTGAATTTTTGTTGTTGCTGCTCAATTGTTTGAACGTTAATTTATAAAGCTATAAACATCCCATGTTATCACAAAACATCTTATTGAAAAACAAGCTTCTATATACATGTTAATTCTGAAAAATGATCTACTGAAGGTGCTATTGTAAGTGACGAAAACTCACAAACAAATGATTTTCGCTTTGTATTCTGTTATTTAATTTATTTACTGAACACAATCTTCCTTCTAAAATTATATTTCAAATTTAAACTATTCACATTCGACACTTAACACAACATAGTTTAACGTTTTACAATAACATCTAGATAACACATTCATTTCCAATTTTTTATCACCTTGTTGAACTTGGTTATTACCTTAGAATCGTATGCGTGACTTGGTTTTACAATCGGTAACATTATTGCTTAAACCAAATGTTTGTTTTTTTATAAGCAAGATAATAAAGTGAACAAAGGTTTTGCTTTTACCCAGGAAAGAGATCCTAGAGCACAAGAAACAACAGAATTTATTGAGAGTTACATTCCTCCATTCAGACATTGTACTTTACAAGATCGGAATATATACTTTATTATTATAATATCATTCATTAATCAGAACTTTACAATCGCACCTATCGATATATTTCAAAATAACAAAATATTTTAGGAGATTTACACATTTCAGTAATTTTCAACAATTTCAATAATATACTATATCATCAACAAATATAAATTAGTGGTATTTTAAGTTCATATTGTCATTGAATTATGACCATTGATTCATTATGTAAATTACAATACTTGTATAATTGAGAATGTCAAGATGGAAGGATTGATACGTTAGCTGTTGCCTCTTTCTGTTCAGTAAGAGCTCTGGATTCATGAATTATTGCTGCATAGGTTACACCCTGAAAGAAAGAAACATATTATCTACTAATTTTATTTAGATACATACATAATTACAGTAGAACCTTGAAATAACAGTCTTATACGGATTAAGAAGTGTCCATTAAAGCTGATAAGTCTGTTATATAAAAATCAGTTTTCTGAATACATTTTTTCTAATATTATTGAATTCAAAAATCAAGTTTTGATTACACTTTCTAAGTATGCTATACTTTTATAATCAACTATAAAATTACGAAAATGTTATTAAATTTGCCAACATCTGCTTTTTCACATTCAATCATGATGTAATTGATACTCATGGTCACCTTCATTTATTTCTAACTATCGACACTTTTTCTGCAGCGTTATTCTATATTGTTCTACAGAAATCAGAAACTTCTAACCCTTCTAAATCCATGTCTGTATCTTGGCCATCAAACATTTTCCGATGTTTCCACTTTCATTTCTCTATTTTGTCTGTTATATTGACATTTTACTGTACTATGAATTCATGAATGCTGATCAATGATGCATCTTTTCATCCATACTCAATTATTTTATTCCAGATTATTGGAAATATTATAATTATACTATTCACCTGTTGTCTAGCTGCTCGAACAAACCCTTCATTTGCAGAAATTGTCAGAGCTCTTATCCTTTGACCAAAGTTGAAAACAATCTTGGAGCGGAGTCTTATTCTTCCTCTGACTCTCAAATCAGCTCGTTTTGCCTCATCTGGACCTGTAAATTTCAACATTTTTTTCAAATAATCAATACATTCAATGCGTGTTACATTTGAATTAATAAAAATCCCAATTCCCCCATTTTTTTTCCATATCAGCTCCAAATGTGTAGCATGTGAACTTCCACAGTGTGGCGATGTCTACTCAAGAAATAAAGTATCTTATATGGATCTCCACATTATAAAGAATTATTTTGACGAACTTTTTCATAAAAATTGATTTTTTACAGCCATGAGATTTGAACTCGCGACCCCTAGATCTGATGTGCGCACAATAACCTCTCAGTCATCGGGGGCTCAAATTTTATTTACATAAACTTCCCAATTACTATACAATTTTTACATACCATTTTCATCATCTGGCATAACAGTAAGTCTTGCTTTGAGATCAGCTGCCCTTCGCTTTTCTTGTGGTCCACCCAGAACATCTACAATCTTTTTGAAATCATCCCATGCTGCTTCACAACACACTAAACACTTATCTACAAAAAAAATAACGAATTTTATTAAAATCGTTAAATTATTACTATTTAAAGATTTTTTAATGTAACATTTTGACTGAAAAAAATGTACCTTTAAACAATTCATCCAAAATTGGTTTGACAGGTCGCTTCGCTTCCCAAATGGCTTGCTGGCTTAGTAAAGGTTGTTGAAATACAAAATTATGACTGCCATTTGTAAGGTTGCTTATAAATGCCATCATCGTTGTTACATCAAGATTTAATGTGTTAAGTTCAATTAACTCTGTTTGATCACTGGAGATGTCGTCCGTGTAAGGAGTTTCAAATGACGTTTTGTCCAGCCCAGATTGCATGCTTAAAAAATTCAAATTAACATAGTGTAACATAGGTAAAACATAAACGTCAACATTGTGGAAATTATTTATAAATATAAAACTAGATGAAATTAGTAGATTTCTTTCGTTGAAAGATTATTTATGAATCATTTTGAGTTGTGATATTAAAAAATTGATGACCAATATGCATTTATGATCAAATCCACATACTCATGCTATTTTTTATATATCTAATTTTCGTAATAGTTGCAGGCTAAAATTGTGATAGTTAAAAACATATAAATATTTAATTTCAAAGTACATTCACTGACCTTGCAATATTCTGAAATTCCTCATCTTCAGCGCTACTGCAATCAGAATCTGACTCATCTTGAAAGTCGGTATATGTCGGTACAAGAGAACCTTTAATAACTATTCCGAGATCTTGCAACTTTGCTGCTAAGACATCTTCAATGCCGCTGACGAATTCAAAAATGACCTACAAAGTATTTAAAATAACGAATAAACATAAAATTTTATTAATTTATGCTAATTTTTAAATTCACTGTACTTCAAATAGACTACTGAATCAATAGAGCTATGTATAATATTATGTATAGAAATGCATTGTTATTCACAAACAGAGCTAATTAAAAAAGGTTTTTTGATGAGTTTTATAACTGATTGAGTTAAGAATTTTTTTTACATAATTTACATGTGTAACAAATTGATGAATATGTGAGATGTTAGTTATGCTATAAAAATATGTATTATATCAAGACATACCTGTGGAGTTTGATAAAATGATGGATGTTGCTTAGCGCACTGCAAGTAATCTTGTGCTTGGTCTAAAACTGATCTTGCTCCATATGATGCATTTCCTCCACTCAATGCTGATAATGATCGAGGATTTCGGGCAATAACTGTGATGAAATTAAAATATTGCCATGACATTAATTTATTTAATAAGATTTCAACTCAATCAATAACATATCGTCTTCTTCAAATGATATCTATTCATTATCAATCAATTGTTTTCGACACATACCACACATTTTACATTTTCAACCCAAATGAATTGAAAAAGTTTAACTTTTCCTGCACTCGGCTCTACAAATTAGATGTTCTATTATATTTTTGAATGTTCATTAAAAATATGAAAACTATGAAGTTTCATAGCAGAAAGTGTGAATGACTCAAATAAAATTCAGAATTAGTCAATAAACTACCTTTTGTCCAAACTTTTCCATTTTCACTGATGACATCAATACTGACTTTGTTTCCTTGATGTGTCTGCATAACCTTACTAACGGATATAACTCCTGGTCTTAGGGAGCAATCGACAACTGCTTCAAGATGTCTCAAGTTAGAACAAGATAATTGCTCTTTTTTGACGTTCTGCGAACTTCGTAACTATAGGAAAATAATGAAGGATGTAAAAATTACATTTTTTATGTGTTACAGGCTATATCCAATTTTCGGGGTATTTATTAAGTTAGTCACAAAACTTCCGCATGATAACTATCAACTTGGCAGCAACTGGCAGTGCTATTTTGATGATTCAAATGCGTATGCCCACGATGCAGATTTCAGACAAACAGACGCAGACAAAAGTTTTGTGACAACTTAATAAGTAAACCCTAAATTGGATATAACCATGTTACAACTGATAACTAAATTACAAAAATTAAATCACAAACCAGATAAACATCAGATATCTTCAAGGTTGCTACAACTATAATATATTAGTCTTACATTTCAACTTACATTTTGTATATTGATAATGAATACATGTTATTTGGGATCTTTCCTTGTTGTATTATTTTACAATGCTGGAATTATGGCATGCTTTTATTTTATACTTTTGATAGATAACAACTGTTCAATATGGTGCTTTCCAATAATGGTATAAAATAGAATATACATGTAGGTTAAAAAATAATAACATGTTATTTGGCTAAAAGCCTTGAGATATAAAAGCAACATGAATTAATATCCGCTCTATCTCGACTGATGAGATTGCTTCACGAGCTTACGAAATAAAATGAAATGTGCAAAGACCTTCTTCAAGAAAATGATTTCTTGTTTTATTTTTCTTTGAAGCTTTGGTACTCCATCTATATGTTGAATTTCAGATAATTTTTGAATTAATTCGTCTCCGAAATGAATTTTTCTCTCCACCTCTTCTAATAATTCGGAATTGGTTTTCTCCATTTTCAAATAAATACGATTTTAGCACAGTATCAGCTGGTGAGACAGCCCATTTTAGTAATAATTTTGACAGATGTGTCATGCAAATATATAAATACTCTGAACTTATTTATTGCACAAATTAATGTATTAAAT
>JAGVSQ010000432.1:17368-39966 GCA_022683975.1 Rhyacophila evoluta | reverse complement strand
TGTGAAGACGTCTTGACAGATTATTCTTCACGAGAATCGTTTGTCAGACAAATTGTTCAACCTAATAGGCATTCAGTACTGTATTTTTAGATTTTTAAAATCCGACAGATGGGGAATTGAAACCGCATTCCCCGGATTGCTAGGCGTGCACGCTACCAACTACGCTAACCGGGGGCACTAAGTAAATATTATTTAATCAAAAATTCAATGAAATGTGTAAAATACAGTATAGTTTCGATTATCAGACATCAGTTTGAATACTTTTTGAAACTCAGTTCTCGTCCAGAGCCGTTTTTGCAAGTGTCCCAAATTTTGGGAACGATTTTCTAATGAAATAAAATATTTTTTGAAACTCTTACTCAACTATCTTCATAGATTATATGCTAAGGCAGAAAATGGCTCTCATCCATCATTTTCATAAAAAATCCCCTAGAAGACTTTTTGCAACACACCGCATCATCATATCTATTTAAAAAGAAACAAAATATCCCTCCACAGTAATTAATATTGATATGTTTAATAAAATAATTGGTTCATTTACATTCCTCCGTATTTCGAGCGATTTCAACAAAAATAAACCATCACCAAAATGGAATAGTAACCTATATATTACATTGTAACCTACATATACCTAACCTGTTATATGTTCGCTCACTGCCCACATATAATGTAGCCTGAAGATGCCAAAAGGCGAAACCCGGGTCACTAACAGTGATCTCACTTATGGAAGTTTATCAGTTTTAAATAATTTAGGAATAGTATTAATTAATATTTTTGACTAATGGTGCTTAATGGATTGTATTTAAAACTATTTAAAATTGATAATATTTAAAACTGGTAAACTTCCATATGTGAGAACACTGTTAGCGACCCGGACTTCACCTTTCGGCATCTTCAGGCTACATTAGATGTGGGCAGTGAGCAAACATATAACATACCATCGCTAACAGTGATCTCACATATGGAATAGTATTGAATGAATTGAATGCGTTGTCGATTTATTTTAAACCGATTTCAGAGCTCAATGATGAATACAATATATAAAAAGGTGAATAGAATAAGATATTGGAACGTTTACGTAAAACTAGTTTATTATTTAAAAGAATATATACGAGAATGTTTGAGAATCACTGTAAATACATTGATATTCTAAGGTCAAGGAAAAATTACGTATTAAAAATAAGGTGGCCTCCAGGTAATATGTAACTGTATAACTTTGGAATTTAACCGCCGTCTATTATTGTGAATTATAACTTCTCTTCTAATCAAGTTGTATATCGACCGGTTCATTATTTGTATCAAATTTCTACCGGAGAATATAAATTCAAAAATAATAAGCAACTCCAGATATATAAATGTATCTTTGAAATGTCTCCGAGAATGTATGGATATATAATGATTAAATTCATATCGATTATTTTAAATACATGTTTTACCATTTATTCTTTAAGGGATCTAGAGCAGTGTTTCCCAACAGCTGATTTGTAGACCGGCACCGCACAGCAAAAGTTTCCGCTGGTCCGCTAATATTTGTGAACGACTTCAAAATACTTATGCCAGAAATCAAAAGAATAGTTCTAAATTATTTAAAACTGGTAAACTTCCATATGTGACATCACTGTTAGCGACCCGTGTTTCGCCTTTCGACATCTTCAGGCTACATTATATGTGCGCAGTGAGCGAACATATAACATACTATTACATATAACACTGTTATTAAAAACAAGCGCATTACAAGTTTAGTGTATATGTATAATGTATAATAAAGCCGTGTTATATCGAAACCGTGTTTTATAAGTACCGTGTTATGCGAGGTGCGGGTGTATTTTTTATATTTACTACGCCGTTTTCAGAAGATGCACATTTTTTTTGAAATTAATAAAAAAATATTATTGTAGACTTCTTCTTTTTCTTATACCATGTTCGCTCCCAAAATGGAGCACCTGGACAGTATGAAGATATCTACTTTGAAAGTGAAGTAAGTTGTTTTTATTAAATTTTAAATTTAAAAAAAATGAGAAATCATTATTTTTCGAAGCAAGTATAAAATTTTAGTAAAACGGGAAACAGTAGAGGGGCAAACAATGTTACTTGCTCTAGAGTGCTGAATATATAGATACGCCACTGACTAAAAGTTTTCGTGTCTCCTATAAAATTTGTTCTTTGTGGGTTACATCCTTTTACCTTTCTACAGTCGATATTTAATGGTGTCGACAACAATGTCACACATTCCACTTGACACGATGTAAGGCTTTACAATAATATTCAAATAAATCATAAAACGAAACCGATTAAAAAATATTAATGTCAAACGTTTTTTATGTTCGCTGCTATAAAATACAATGACGCGCGTTGTTTATCATTATCCTTATGTGACCTACAAAGTCTTCAATAACTAACTGTAAATTCGGTTGTAGGCTTGGTCGAACATCTATTCAACGTAATGAGAGTTCTAAGCCTCGAAATTTTTGTACGATCATATTTTTCGTTGTACTAAGCAGTTTCCCAACATTGTGGGTATCTTGGGCCACATTTAATTTACTCCCACCACCCACCACACTTCCACTGTTATGCGGACGTATACTGCACCGTAATTAACGTAGTGCTCTTCAAACTGAGAATAAATTCTAACTTAACCCTGTTAATGTATGGTCTTTTTGAGAACAGATCTTTTTGATCGCCGAGAGATTTGGCATTTTTGATAAAAGCTAGAAAATCATCCACGGTAGAGACCAAGTCGCAATGGCCAACCAGTCCGATAAATGGTTAAGCCGTCTTGAGAAGCTCTTACGTTTCAAGAAAAATATAGAACACTTCCGTGAGGATATAATTGCCATCCTATAATTTGATACATAAGGAAGTATGTAGAAGCTTCTATAAGACAACGCCGACAGAGCTTGGAGGCAGAACCACTATGACTGATTAAGAATTGGAAAGTCCAATGGTTTGGAGTCAGTGTAACAGGGAATAAATTTAAAATAGACTAGAAATTTTGTACAGTTTTCTGTGGTTTCATAATGATAGAAAATTAGAATTTAATAGAAAAATTAAATAATTTTGTCAATAGCTATTTCTTACAACTAATAATTATGTCCGAACTGATCTCTTAATGGCCGAGTTAGTAAGATTACCAGTTCGTGGGCTTAAGTCCCATAGATGTATAAAAAACTTGAAATACAGTATTAAATGCCTAATTGGTTGAGCTATTTGTTAATTAATCTTTGTGGAAAACAATCTGTCACAACACATCACATTGTGGAAAAACTTACGTTACACCTTAGAATAAGGCATAGTAAAAAAAGGCCATTGCGTAAAAATAATATGACACTACTGGTGCTAAATGTTTATTTCATTGTTCAAAATATAAATAAAAAAGCATCCCTCAGCGTATTTGAATATATGTATACATGTCTCGACGTTAAAAACAATGCGGTGAAAAACCTACATGAAAAGGCGGTATACAAAAAAATATTTGTAATACTTAAGAAGTTTTTCAAAGGTTTTGATGACATCACTTTAAAACAAATAAGGAACTACAAATTCTTTATTATTTTTAACAGTTCGACCCAGATGTTGACTACTTAAAACTGTGGTTATCAACCTTTTTAGTACACACAACTATTTCCGGACTATTTACAACGTATATTAATAATCAAAGTGATTACTTTCTAGGGCAAGGTCTATCCAATTTTAATACCTAACGGAAGACAATTCATCAAATATTCAAACTGCTTAGCAGCTGTCACCACGGTTGATATTTTCATGCTTTTGGCTGAAGAAATGTGCCCATAATCCATCCACTCCGCTCTTGCACCCAGTTTCAATCAAGCGTATTCCGGGACCTAATATATTTATATAAATCAGATTTCACATGTTGATAGTATATACAGTGTGTTTTCTAACAGAAGAACATTACGGGAGATGGTACTTCGCAACATGAGCAAATTGAAAATAGTGATAGTTGGAGCAACGGCGAGTGGCGAAATGCAGGATGCCAATCACATCCTCTGGCAGTGTCCCCACATGTCGGTTGAAAGGTAAGAGCTTCTCAAGTCGGTTCGACCATCTGTCGGACCAATCGGCCATTGCGACTTGGTTTCTACGAAGGATAATTTTGTAACTTTTACATAATTTGCAAAATCTTACGGCGAACGAGAAGGTCTTTTCTCAACAAGACTAGATATTAACAGGGTATGATTAATTAGAATAAGAATAACGCATACTCTAGTGCACGCCAACCAAGGTCATGGGAAGCTGCTCCTGGAACACTTCTGGCACTTATGAAGAGCGCCTCACTTTCTTTACGCCACGGTATACGCCCGCATAACGGGCGTGGAGACGTGGCGGGTGGTGGAGGGGAAAGCAAGCTGGAGCAACGATATCTCTGGGACTCCAAGCTATACAATATAAAACCAAATACAGGTTGTCCAATGTATGCATTGAAGATAGCAATGAATGATTTTGTTAAACACGGACATTGTCCTCGCATTGGTATCAATACTTTTAATACCGAGAAGCATACTTTAATTGAGGGGGATGTCATGGGAGTTAGTAAATTTACCCCAAGACTTCAATATTTCCATGAAATCAAGCGGATTGAACTTAAAGTTACTTCTAAAACTATGCGACTTGATGACAAAAGTTCGAAAAATGTTCATATAGATGTGAACAATGATGGAGGTTAAAAATATATGATTATATAGCAAGGATTTGTTGGTGACTGTATGAAATATGATATGTTATGATAAAATTAAATGTAAGTGAAGCAAATGACTGCTCTTCATCTTTTTCTCCTTCCTTTTCTGCAATAGCAATTACATCATGTGCTATCTGTATGAAATCAAAATTACTCAAATTTAATTGTTATACAGAGTGTCAAAGAAGTTTTTTAATCCAAATTTTTCAATTTATATTATGTGTATTAAATTTATTGTACATTCATTACAAACATTGTACCAATTAAATGAAAGAGTACAGATGAAGACATCAAAAGACGAATCCTGGTTTTTGAATAATTTTCTAAATGGGAGCAAGAAAAGCTCAGACATTTTTAAGGTAAAAGTATTGTAAAAAAACTAATTCTCATGAGCATCATTTGACTGTTACTAGTTATATTATATAGTATATATCTTATTATATATTATCTGGTTAGTTTTATTATAATAGTTTATTTTTGGCGTATGTATTTTGCCGGTGTTGCTGTACGGTAGAGAATCTTGGCACCTAAAAAAGCTCAGAATAACTGTATAGTAAGCTTTGATAACAGATTTTTGCATCATATACAGGAGGTAAAGTGGTCTAACTTTGTAAGAAACTTGGAGATAAGTAAGTGGACGGGAAATTCCCCATTACACTAAAAGTCGTGATGCTACGCTGAAACTGACTGGAATGTGTAATACGGATGTCTCCAAAGAGCCTGGATCTTGTGCGTTTCTTTTTTCAATGGGTAAAACTCCGGTGATTTGGAAGGCTGTTTAATACTATACACAGGATGTACTCAGTTTAATTGCAGGGTGTTGATATGGCCTGGAAGAATGCAACGTGGGCCGGTGACAAATTATCATGTAGACATTATGTCGAGGCAATATGTTCCGCATAGGAAGTGGATATGGCAGAGACAGATACTATTTATTAGTCATTTAAAGTCCTAAAAATTCACGACCTTAAGAGCCAAATAGTTAAGTATCAAGCACACTTGTCTACAGAGCCATTATGCAAAACACAAAACAGCCATTATTTTTAAACTATACTTTTGAGATGGCCCTTGTGTTGCATTGATTTACTAACATAATTATGCACAATTAAATCTTATTAAAATCTTAAAGTGACTTTTGATTTTGCTGTTTACTGACTACAACTGAAGCCGGTATTGAGTATGTAAATGTTATCAAAGCATACCTATAATTATAACGGGTCTGGTCTGCGATATATTCGCTAAGTGAATGACGATTATTATTACCGTAATATTTTGTCCTTCTTGTTTCTTATATATAACATTTCACTTAAATTTAAACCAAGTAATTATATTTTGTATTTTATCGGTTCCATGACAATTACGCATAAAACAACTACGCACGTATAGAAATATAATATTTCTGCTGTCTTGTAAATCTATTATAAGTATTATAAGTCTACCTATACTTTAATTACGCAATTTCAGTATAAAATACCATAATATTATTATGTGAGTGAGCGCAGTTATATGAGTGCGCGGTTGTTTTGTGCGCAGTTGAACCAATATCTCGGCTTATTTGAAATTACGAGTTCATTTCTAATAATATCTCATCGTTATTCAGTAAATATTTCATTTTGTCATATATGGCTTTAAACTTAAGGGGAACATGGAATTTTCTCCCTTGTAGCAGAGATCTTAGTATACGCGTTTTAGAGCCGAAAATTTAAGGCTTAATTTCTATAGTTTCTAGATTTTATTACAACCCAAAGATGCACCACTGGATGCCCAGAGAATTGAGCAATTATTTGATAATCAATTCTCGTTGCGAAGATCCATACACTCCACTTCCTAATGGTACGTGGGAATGGCTGTATTTAAAAATATTGTTTTGCATGCTATGTGTTGATACCTTCCACTTAGGTGAGTTGAGATTGGATGGAGTATCTATAATAGGACTAAAGTTTCTCTGTAAATCTTCATTATTTATAGCTTCAAATTCTTTATTTAATTCTATTGAATAGGTGCCCTTATTTAATCTTGTATTTTAATGTTTAAAACTCTTTACTTTTACATGCTTTAATGCTGCAACCCACAATTCCAGAACATATGCACCAACGAACTCTGAAGCTGAAACAACAGTTAAGTTACAATTAAAATTAATAACCTCATGACACTAATTAATGCCCATAACATCGTGATGTATTTTACAAAATGAATGTAATTTTTCAATTAAGTTAAGTAGAATAGTGTGTACCAAAAAAAACGCACCCACTTTGTGAACACGAGTAATAGACAGTCATCAAAACAATTTCCACAATTTTTCTTCACTGAAAACATTAAACTAAAGCCTTGTGTAGTTTGCAGGTTTTGATGTTGTATAAGAAAGTTTCACTATCATCGATAAACCCATATTCTTTATTTAGTCGAGCGGAACTTAGTTTTGTAAAGACTTGCGACCTCCATTCGTTATTTTCTTTAATTGACTTTGTATATAAATTACTTTAATAATGTTCTATCGTTATATTTTTTTCGATTTATTTGAAATTACAGTTAGTTCTCAACATTCGACAAAGCTACGTTCTACCACTTAAGCTACAAGAAACACAAAATATTTAAGCAATATTACAATAATTATATTTTATGGGGTATATTTCTAAAGTGAACTTATTACAAGTATTTTTGTACAGACAAAATGCATAGCACGTAAACCAGTACAGAAAACATTTTCAAAAATATTGGGAACAAAAAAACACACCTAAATGTTATGTTATACAATATTTACTTGCTCAAAACGTTCCACTGAAAATTCACTGATTATAAGGTCTTAGTTAGTACTTTAAATATATTATACCATGTTTGCTCCCAAAGTGGAGTATATAGATCGACATGTGAAGATATCCACTCTGAAAGAAGAGTATATGTATCTCCGTAATGTGAAGACGTCTTGACAGATTATTTTTCAAGAGAATTGCTTGTCAGACAATTGTTCAACCCATTGGGCATCCAGTCCTGCATTTTTGAATTTTTTTTAAATTCCGACAAATGGGGGATCGAACCCGCTTTCTCCGGATCGCAAGGCGCGCACGCTACCAACTACGCTATCTCCTTTTAAGAAACCTTATGATTTCATCACCACGAAATAAAAACATTGGCTAATATTAACAGAAATATTTTTTTTGTATGTAAAAAAATTTAGGTATGTTTTTTGGATGGATTTTACCATTACGTCTCAGAGGGGAAGAAATAGAGAATTCTGAGCGGCTTGACACAATGGCTTAGCGTATCAATGATATTTGTCTTGGAAAAAATATTCCCGTACTGTATGTTTTTTTTTTACATTTTTTTACTTACACGTAATCAAATGGTTTTTATAGCCAATTACCATAATCGATCAAGCAGACCAAATCAAATGCTTGGGATCCAGCAATCTGATTTCAGCATGGTAAGGGGAGCGTTAATAATCTTCTTCTTCCATGTCCGCTCTATTAGTGGAGCATATATACACCACGTGATATCTCCAAGAATCCATGTCACCCACCTGTATTCTTGCGCCCTCCCAAGTCATCCTGCATCCCGTAACTCCACCGAATACATTCTATGGATAGTATTTAGCGGCCTTAAAAGACACCAACAACCAGTTGGCTTAAAGAATAGACCAGTAAGGGCAGACAAACGCATTTGTTTTTTCGAAACCTAAAGTGGCGCATGGAGATAACCAAATTGACTCCAGACCATTGGACTTCCCAGTTATTAACCGGTCACGGTGGTTTTGCCTCCAAGCTCTGCCAGCTTGATCTTATTGAATCTCCTACTTGCTTATATGGTGAAATCCAGAATGCCAATCACATCCTCTGTGAGTGTCCTCATATGTCGGTTGAAAGGGAAGAGCTTCTTAAGTCAGTTTGACAATTTGTCGGACCGTTCGGCCATTGCGACTCGTTTCCAAAAAAGATAATTTTCTAGCTTTTAAAAAATTTGCAAAATCTTACGGCGAACTAGAAGGTCTCTTCTCGACAAGTTTAGATATTAGCAGGGTATAATTAGTTAAAATAAGAATCACGCACACTGGTGCACGCCAACCAGGATCTTGGGAAGCTGCTCCTGGGCTACTTTTGGCACTTATGAAGAACGCTTCACGTCCGTTACGCCATGGTATACGCCTGCATAACGGGTGTGGAGACATGGCAAGTGGTGGAGGGGAAAGCAAGTATTTGTAAGTATCGTAGTTAGAACGTTGTTATTGTAATATTGTGAAAAATTTTCCCGCTTGGTTGCCGACAAAAACAAAGATTTATAGAGCATAAAATGTGTTGCTTTTCCTTTTTCAGTTTCAATCCTTTATCTCGTCTCTATAAATTGGTCTCATTTAAAACAATCCAGTTGAAATTATTGTAGAGAAATAAAAATACTTCAGCAGTTATTCAATAGAGAATAAATTCATCACGATTTTATTGTTTGATTCTTAGGGAAATTCGTGAACGTAAAAGAAGCCAGTTTACAAAACCGTTTGAAGTTTAAATGACAAGAATTACAATCAATATAATGCCATTTATGCCTCTACCACTCACCACACCCATTATGCGGACGTATACCGGGACGTGACGAACGTGCGTTGCTCTCCAAAGCGCAAGAAGTGTCACAGGAGCAGCTTTCTAAGATCTTATTTGGCGTACACTAGAATGTGCGTTATTTCTATTCTAACTAATTATATCCTATCAACATTTAGCCTTTTGAAAAGAGAGATTTTCACTCGCCGTGAGATTTCGGTTTTTTTTTTAATTGAAAAATTAACTTTCGTAGAAACCGAGTCGCAATGGCTGACCGGTCCAACAAATGATCAAACCGACTTGAGAAGCTCTTCCTTTTAAGCCGAAATATAAGGGCATTCCCAAAAGATGTGATTGGCATCCTGCATTTCGCCACATAAACAAGTAGGAGATTCTATTAGACCAACCTGACAGACAATGCACTATATCTTCAATTGAAAAATAATAAGTCTGAAATGTTTTAATTTGCATATTTCATCGCATATTAGTCATTTAAATCATCGGTTCTCAACCTTTTAAAAGTTGTGGCCCCCTTTTTAATTTGCATTTTATTTTCATTATATTTCTTTTAACTGTTGCCCACTTGAGCGTGTCGCAATCTAGTGTCTTGGGTGATTTATGTTTACTCCCGGGACATTCCTGTCGGATAATTGAGATCGCATCTCGATATTACAGCTTTGGGATAGGTCTGTTTAAGAACAGGTGTAAGGACGGGGTAAGTTTTCTAGGCTTGCATTTTTCTCAAAGAAAATTAATCATTTGAGAAAATCCTAGTTTACAAGAGTATTTCTAATATAATGATGGCAGTCACTTTCTTCGACCGTAAATCGTTATGAAGTTATTAAATACTTGAACGTCGAAAAACATTTATTTTAGCATTCATTATACTTCAATTAATGTCAACTAGATGTAAACTCATTTGATTTTGTGAAGTCATAATTAAAAAATGAAGTCAAAGTCGTGCCTTGGCATTTTATGTTACGTTCATCTCGTGTCAAAAAATCATCTACCGGAAAATAGAAATTATTACACTTTATATCATTATTTCAAGATTAAATTTAAACTGAATTAAAAATACAACAAGATTGCAAAAACTTTTTCTTTTGAAAGTATTTTTGCATGAATTATTTTCTATGGTGTACTTATTTTAATATTTTTAATTTAAAAAATACTCCACTAACATCTATTTTGTATTTAAGTGTTATATACGAAATTCACGTTTTATTATTTGTATTTATATCTTTTATCTGCGTTTTCTCCAAATTCAAAACGTATATCAGTCTCCTTCTTCTTTCATATCTACTCTCTAAGTGGACCTTCAAAAAGATCTGTCGTCCGCCTTTACTCTTGTGCCTTCCCAGGTCATATCTACATCTTGGAACTCCCCAAAACATTATATATATAGTATTTAACGGCTCTTCATGCCAGAACCAGTTGGCTTAAATAATATTTAGGTCTGTCTAAGAATCTCTTGAGGCTTCCGCAGTATGTGTCTCAGCTAAGTCCAGTATCACACTTTGGCAGTGAATAGTGGCTGCGTGGTCTGTTCTCTTGTCTCTTCGTTTCAAATGAAGTCATATCACCGTATCCTCAAAATTTGCCAAAGGCATCTGTTTTCAAAGCTTACGATTCGGTTGCTTTGGGCCTTTTCTGAGTGCGATGTTTTGCAATCTTAGAGCTTCACTGACACAATGCGTGAATTGAATAAGTGGCATTTAGTTTTTGGCTTGTGCAGCATAGAATCCTAGACATATCGCATGGAATCGAAGGTTACTCCATCCATTCCTATTCGAATAACGAGCTCACTTTGCAAAGTGTTGTCATCCGTAATGTGTACTTCTGGATATCTATAACTGTAGAGATTCCCGATACTTTTCCGACCGTTGGTCAGGACTAAGTTCTAGGCAGACATGGTTGCACATGATGTTCATCTTTTTCTCATTAACTTTTAAGCCAGTGCGAGACGAATTATAAAAAAATAAAGAAGGTCCGACTAGAAATTTTGACAGATTTTATTCTAAAAAAATATACAACAGCATCCAACTAAACTCACTCTGACTCAAGTGGAATATATCGATAACAGAAAAAATTTCGACAAAAATGATCATTGTTGTCCGTATTGGCGTGACCACTCGCAGGTTAGTTCTACACTTTGGAATAAAAAACCCCTAATGTTCCCGATTTCTCAGGTAAGTGTCCAAATGTCAATTTACATCAGCCCATTTACAATGGTATATCAAAATGTAATTCTATCACGACCTTAACCTGTTTTTGTATACAGTTAGATAGAAAATGGAGCGGAATTTTGAGTTTACGTGAATGCGTATTTACAATTGGATGTAGTTAAGCAGAATACCTCCAACCTACAATTTGATTTAAGTGAGTAAAACGCGATTAAAAATTTAAAGAAACAATTCAACATTTAGTATGAATTTTATATTATTAAGACTATTATATGAAATTTAGATACTTACATGGCATATACTACATCTTTCCTTATTTACAGATTATTAAAAAACGTACTACCTTAAAAAACATTGAATGTTTTGTGGGTTGGACGTATTCTAATAATTAAAATCTAGATCATTTTGTGCTTGAATTTGTACTAATATTATAATAGTCTTTGCCCATTAAACCTTGAAATTGGAAATATTTGTGTATTTTTTTAATAAACAAAACAATATATCGAAACAATACAATGCAACAATTTATACGTATATTAATTGAAAAAACATGTGATAGTGGCATTATAATTATTATCATAATGAACGTTTTGTATGTATTATGTTTTGTAAGTTGTGAGTATGCAGGTTAAAAAAACTGCGATTACTTCTTCTGAGTGTATATTTATGATTGAGTGTCTTTGTCATATTAAAGTACTGATGTTTTCGAAACATTATAGGCGATAAAATAAAAAACTTGCGTCGACGTCTTCTGTTTAAAAACATCCAATTTATGATAATTTTTGTAGGAGTGTTATTATTTAAATTGTATTATTTTAGCAGCTTAAACTCTGTCGTTCTACATCTTCAGCCGATACATTGTATAAGGTACATGCTCTTTATAAAGTATTTCTAATTACACCCTTTCAAGAAAACTATATTAAAACTGAAGCATCCGAATGCCCGCTTTGTGTGTGTATATTTTTGATTGAGTGTCTTTGTAATATTAAAGTATTAATGTTTTTAACGTACTGTATGCAATAAAATGAATAATTCAATTCGTGGCTTGGATGTCTTCTGTTTAACTGCATCCAATTGAGAAACATTAATCGGTTGCCGGATACACGAAATGTACATTAAGATGGTAAACGAACGTAACAATAATTGGATTGTTGCATTTGAATCAGTGGTTGTTAGACTTTTTACGTACAAAATATTATTTAAATTTATATTTATTTATCTAAACGTTTTCCTGATACAATATCAGTTCTATATTGTCAAACTATAGATTCATATATATATTTCATATTTATTTGTTCATGTCAAAGTTATGACCAGGAGAAAAAACTTTCTTGACCGAATCACTTTCGTTAATTTTTCTTAAATAAATTAAAATGAGAATATTTTGGACATATTTTATATAAAAGAAAAATATGTTTTTCAATATTGAAATTGATTTTGCTATATTGATGGCTTAAAGTTCAAAGTTGATAAGCTCTCTTTAAATTGAAACTTAATAATACCATCTTGTTGCAGCATGCCATGTGCATGTCCCGTCTTAATTTGACAATTCAAAGTTATTTAAATACACCGAAAAACGTCCCAAGAAAATTTCACAATTCCATTCTGATTTAAGACTATCACTGTTAAGTATATTATTCTGCTAATAATATACTTTAGGTTAGGTTAGGTTAGGTTAGGTTCGTAAACAACTCTACAAATAAAACGTTTCAAATGTATTTTTATTTATATCAAAACAATCACAAAAACAAATAACGAAATAGTCAGTTTTTACACTCTCCTTTAAAATTTTCAAAAATAGACTTCAAATTTCCACTTTAAGCCTTTTGGCTTTCAATTTAAGCATATTGGTATAAAGTCACTTTGGAAATATACCTTTCAAATTGAATTATTCTTGTTAAAAAGACTTAATCTTCCATAAAATTTGTTAGTAACGTCCTTTTTCTTTTATACTGTTGACATGTTTTATAACATCTTTGCTCCCAACGTGAAGCATATAGATCTACACATTGTGAAGATACCCACCCCGAAAGAGGAGTATATGGATGCCATGTCAAGACGTCTTCGTAATGTGAAGACGTCTTGACAAATTATTTTTCACGAGAATTGTTTCTCAGACAAATACTCAACCCAATGGACACCCAGTACTGTATGTTTCCCGAATTTCAAAATCCGACAGATGATGAATCGAACCCGCATTTTCAGGATTTTTGGGCACATATGCTGCCAACTACGCTACCGGGGAGACATATTGTCGATATGTTATATGTTATACTATTATATTATTAACAGTATATTGAAATACAAAATAAAATAAACGAAATGCTTATAATTGTAAGTTAATTGCTTATAAACGTTAGTTAATACAAAAGTGGATTAAATATTAATTTTTATTGCATTACCAGTAAGTTTGTATTGTGAATGATTGTGGCAAATGTTGCGTAGTTATTATAGTATCAACTCACAATGGCGTGACGCGTCTTTTCTTGGGTAAAATACGTCTGCTGTTATGGTTCTCCTCAAGCCATCCGCCACCGGTGCATCTACAGTTGTAAAAAGCGGTGTACCAATGATTGGTAATGCGTATAACCTATCGACCATGCTAATAGAAACTATGTATTAATTTATTAAATTAGTCATTAAAAAAACAACGTTTTTTAACAATGTGCATTCCGAAAATTAAACATTTCACGGTGTGAAGATGTCCGCTCCGAACGTGAAGTATATAAATCTCTTCAATGTAAACTTGACATCTTGATAAATTAATTTTCAAAATAATTGATTGACATACAATTGCTCAACACAGTGGGCATACAATACTGCATTTTTAGATTTTAAAAAATCAGAAAGATGTGAGTAGTGAATCTAGATTTTCCAAATTACGAAGCGCGTACTTTAATCTCTACACTGCCAGAAAGATATTTCCGCATTATACAAAAAAAATCAACACAATTTTCACCTTCAGATATCTTCTGGACTTATAAATTATCACCAGTTGAAGTGCTCAACTGGTCTACGAAGATCTCGATCAGCTCTTTTCAATTATTTTTGTACTTGGTTTTTGTTTCCCTGTGCAGTAGTTAAGTAGTAGTTAAGGATTATCGTATGCGCTTTAAAGCGAAAGGTTGCGGGTTAAATTCTTACATCTACAGATTTTTTTAAAAACCAAAAATCAATAGTTTGAGCAATTGGTTAAAAATGATTATCGTGAAAAATAAAAACCTATCAAAATGAATCTTCACGATACAAAGATCTATATACTGGTATTCAGAGTGAGCATCTACACAATGTTAGATCAGTATGCTCCTCTGTTCACAAAAGCAAAAATATTTATCAAAAATTATTAATTCAATATGATCCAGTAAGTTTGTTATCATATCCAATACGAAAGTGGAATTTATGTATCTACACAGTGTAAAGATTTCCGTTTCGAAAATGAACTATATGTATTTCAGCAATAAGAAGACATTTCTTAGGAGATTATTTTTTACACGAATTGGTTATCAGACAAGTGCTCTACCCATTGGGTATCCAATCCTGCGTTTTTGGATTTTTTAAATCCAGCATATGTGAGAATCGAACCCGCATTGGCTCTTGGCTTCCGGATAGACAATTTAATGTAATTATTTAATAACTGTAAAATACAAATAAATATTATTTATTGCTCATTGACTTGAAAATAAACCTTATTTTCTCCACCTGTTAGTTCTACAGCGTTCTCGAAAATGCGGAACTTCTTTCGTTCTCTCTCCTTTAGGAGCAGTTGTGACTGGTGAGAAGTCAACCAGCTATGCCAGTTGCAACTCGGCCGAGTGCTAGCAAGCGACAATCATTTACTGGCACACAGTGATTGGGAACCTTCCTGCTAATTCAAATATTTATAATTATAATCTTCAATTTTGATGATTAGTATGATCTTATTACACATTGACTACTAAGTATCGCCGTGTAGAGGAGAGTCACTAACTAACACCTTTGCTAGAATTTAGTGAAATACACTCAAAGTTCATAATTATAAACTCCACATTAATAAGTGAAAGTTTAAAAAGTTTGCGGCATCATATGGTGAGTGTTTTTGATTTCTTCACACATATTGCTTGACCAAATAAGTCTCCATTTTTTTTCAATAAGATTTTTCTTCATTCTATTTCTTTTAATTTCAGCACACTTAAGTGCGTGACAACCTAAGTCTTCAGTAAATTATATTTACTCCTGGGACATTCCCGTCAAATAGATTAGATCGCTTCTCGATATCAGAGCTCCAGGATACGCCTGATTTAAAACAAGTATAAGGACGGGGTGGGTGGATGGTGGGCACATTAGGTAGGTAAAGTCGGCCACCCATAGTTTAAGCTCAAAGAAGCCCATATTTCGAATAATACTAAATATATTTTTTAGTATTTTTCATACTTCGGCAATTTCCAGATCCAACTTTGATATTATCATATTTTAAGACTAAAAAGTATTTAATATAGAATTTTAACCCTACGCACGTCAGCGACTCACCGGTGAGTCGGGCGATGACGAACCCTGTACGCCAACGACTCACCCGTGAGTCGGGACGACTTCTCTTACTAAGCGTATAATATTCTAGATCTGGAAAATGGTTACGACATAAACTCATCGATGCATACGCATGACACATATATTATATAATGCGAGGTCACACCAAATATTTGTGAGTCTCAAATTTTGTAAGTCATATTATTTTTCTTAAATGTTTTAATTTCTCAAAAATATCTGGCGTACAGGACGAGATCATATACATCACGACTGGTAGTTAAACAGTTAAATAAACTTGTAATTTTATATGGCCATTTGTGGTATTTACTTATTTATTTAAAATTTCAATAACGAAATTTCCATATTGCAAAATTATCAATGTGTTAGTCATAGACGTTTCGCTCCGTGGTGACGATATATAGTTTTGGGGTTTTCCTTAAAGTTTTTATTATTCTTTAAAAGCTTTCTAATTAAGCTCTCTAGCTGGTTATTTGTGATGTTGTCAATCTCTGACAACAGGTGTAATGCGCGCTTGTAAAGCAAAACACCTCGACATTGACCGCCAGTCATACGCAAGACCTCTTAAAGCGCGGATCAAAACCAAATCCATAGCTTTTTCTATAATACCGGAAAAACATCAAAGAAATCAAAAAAAAAAAACTTTGAAAAAAAATATCACAAAAACTGAGTGGTGAAAACTTGTATATCTGGTTTATGGTGATTTTTTTTCAATTTAAAAATGAGTGACATAAACTAAACATAACATCTAGTGATTGACTAATATAGTACAAACTGTGGCTGTTTTTTTAAATCATATCAAAATGGACGCAAAGTTATTATTTGTGAGTATTTACAAGTATTTATATGTTTAATAATGTATGTGAATTGTTTGACTAAAATTTATTTCCAGTTCTAACCGTCTGAAAACATATCGACTATAGAAAAGAAATAGGACGTGGTCTTCAGTTATTTCGTTAATCATGATATTTACAACTTAATACACGATCTATCAAAAGGGTGCAGGCTTCAAACGCCGAAATATTATCCCATTTTAGCTCTTCAAGTTAAAGATAATTGCCTGTCAAATTTGCGACTAGGAAATAGGACTCCTACCACATCAATTTTATTGATTTTTCTTCGGCAACTTCTAGGATTAATATCACAATGGGTGAATAAAATGCCAGTTCTACTATTCCTGCACTTAAAAGTTATGCCTTTTTAAAACTTTGGCTCTGATATAAAATTACTAAATATAGTTTTTGTACCTCCTGTAAAATTTGTTCTGTGTGGCTTACGTCCTGTTTTTTTTCCACAGTCGATATGGTATATTAATAGAATCAATTTTTTCAAACTAAAAAAAAAACATTGGAAACTACGAAATATATTTTAATGCATGTTTTGAACTAAAAATTACTTATTGAAATCATATTTTTTTATACAAAATTAATATTTAAAGAGATTTTTTATTGTATGAACTTTGATAAAACATACAGGTCATTCATGGTCTAATGAGGTAGTCTTGTACCTAGTTTAATGCAAATATTTATTTAACCACTACCTTATATAATATATTGTTTAATATGAATAGTTAATTAAACCCTAGGTCATGATGTGATGACCAAATGTATACAGTGACAAACGTTTTAGATAAAATTGTATTATATCTTCTTTGGATAAGTATGTTTCAATTTATATTAATTGTAATGTAAATAAAAAAAAAATGTTTCCAATTCATATCTCGAAAAATATGTTATTGATAGGTTTTTGTACTAGGCGTGCGTTGATGTAATTAAGCTTTTTGTTACGTACACTTTCGATTATTCAAGTTTAAATAAAATATGATGACCTATAATCTTTAAACAAAATGAATAATAAGTAATAATATAGTAAATTTATAACCATAAAATCGAACATATATTTAGAGAGATTATCGAATTTAGGTTAAATATTCGATTGTCTCTAAGACTCATTTCAAAAACAGTATGTATCATTTTGCTTTGCTCGTAAATATACGGATTGATGATATTATGGGTTCATTAAAATGAGATACTGTGTATTTTTTTCCAACACGTGTTTCGTTTTATATTACTATCATAAGTTTGCATCGAAAAATTGCAAGATTATGATCATGATCTTACCCTACTTTTTCAACTGTTTTTAATCTTCTGCCATCATAAATTTCTATAAAACGGTCAGGTATTTGATATGGAAAAATTTATGCCAGTCGAATGCCCATACTTTTTTTTATCTTTTTTTATAATTATGTTTTCTCAATTAGCAAGCAACCGTTTATTGAGCAGTATTTTCAGCCTAATATCCTTCGTTAGTTTAATATTATTTATAATATGACCTGAGATTTCGTCTGATAATATCCAATTCATTTAAGTTGTTCAATTTTAAAAATTATGCCACTTAATGTCTCCATTTAATCAGTCAATATGGTTAGTGTCCAATAAACACACTCTTTATCATCGTTAATACTACAATGCCATGAACCAGAATCGCTTCTAAGAATCTCCACTCGCATCGACCGTAGTCTTACTTCACTATCAGAGGTGATAAATACGTATTATAAATCTCATTTTTTTCCTAGTCTATCAAGAATATAAACTGAGTAGATTCGTATATTTTATAATTGAAATATGGTCAGCCCAAAATACAATGCCTATAATTTATATTACATACTTGTTTTGCCTCATATCATCTTCACACAAAGCTACAACAATGCTATTCAAGAACATTATCCCAAACTTTTTATCTTTTTTCATTTGGTCTAATACATAGTTATGTAAATATAGGCCTGGAAGTTTTGTGGAGCTTTTTTTTCCAGACTTGATCCTAATTATGAACTTGCTTGTCTACTTGGTACAACATCTCAAATATAAATACATATAATTTATTATTTGGTGAATAAGAAACCAACTTTTTTTACCATATTTGTCCCAAAAGTTTGGCGTATAGATATTCATAGTGTGAAGATGCCCGCTTCAAAATTAGAATATATGGATCTCTACAACTTGAAGATATGTTTTGAAAGATTATTTTTCACGAGAATTGGCCATCAGACAATTGCTCAAGTCCTGCATTTTCGTATGATTAAAAATCCGACAGATTAATGAATCACACGAACTCTCCGGATGAGAAGTATGCACGCTAACTTCTACGCTACCGGAGAGACCATAAATATTATTGCAAACTAAATGTCAAGTCTCAAAAAAACTCAAATGCTGTAAAACTACTTTAATGAAAGTTAAATTAATAAAGTCCCCAAATGCAAATATGATATCGAATTATTATGACAGTAAATAAGAATGAGGTATGGAAGACATGATCATTTATAAATTCACTAGGTCGTTAATAATAAAAGATGATTAAAGTGTCAAATATTAAAGCCATAAATATTCGCACGTTTTAACAGTAAATTTTGACATAATGTTAAATTTTTGACATATCGGTATTTAACTATTAAAATTGTCCCACTTACATGAATATTGCATTATTAATTTGGAAGGCCGGTTATGTATATTTAAAATAATATTTTTGCGCTCGTCTTTGTAAACAGTAAAGAATTTTAAACCGTTTTTTTTCCAGAGCTTTCGAGAAAGTTTGTCGTGTTATTATTTGATAAACCTACTTTACTTAAAAGCATTATGTAATCTTTATTTTTAGATTAACATTATCTAGTACACAGATATAAATTTTAACAAAAAAATAAGCAAACAAAAATAAATACATAAGTATATTAAAATATTTAATATATTTCTTTGTAATATTGTAAAATAGACAGTTTCCAAAATTTTATAACAAAAGTATTTATAGTTGTAATTATTATTATAGAAAATATTAATAAATTTAAACTAATTATTGAGTCTCAATCCGATGGCCGAGTGATATAATGAATTCGCTTTATTGTTGAACATTGCTGATTTGAATCCCGCAACAGCATTTAAAAAAAATCATTTATGTAGGAGTTGCTATCTATTGATCGATTGGCTTACAACTGATTCTCCGTAGGGACCCTTTTTACATTTTAGAGATTTGCTTAGTCCATTTCCAGAGCACATATCTTAGCCTTACAAAGATCCATTTGGTTTACTTAGAAAACAGATATACAATAGTTTTTAAATATATAAAAAAGTGGTACACATGGATCTACACAGGGTGAATATATCCGCTCCAAAAGTAAAGTATATGGATTTACATACTTGTATTTCATGTCTTGTCAGATTTTTTTTCAATGGGATTGGTTATCAGACATTACTTCAGACAATAAGTATTCGCTCTTGTAGTGTAGCGTATTTAAATATGTGAAAATCAACAAATGTGGATTTGATAGTTGTCTCGTATCGTAAACATTTTAAATTTACACATACGGTAATACTTACACTAATATCGACTGTTAAAATGTAAAACGACGTAACCCAAATAGAATAATTTTTTTGGAAGGTACAAAAAACGTTTATTAAATAATTTTGAGTCAAAGAACATTATATAGATACACCGTGAAGTGCATGAATACTAAAACTTGTGATTTATTTACTTATTATGATATTAATTTAATAATTTATTTAAGATAAACCAGTAAATTGATTAGTTGAAATTGAAAAGAGTCTCAAATTTCACAGGCCATCCTTTTTTCAAACTTATAAGCTGAATTAAGTCCTAAAACTAATGACACTATTTAGGTCCTTTTGATGGAACGTGTATAAGGTTGTAAACATCCTGATTATCGAATGAAAGCTATTTTGAATAATTGAGAATTACATCTTTTTTCCATTCCACAGTCGACATATTGTATTAAATAAAGAAATTGATAAGTCTTTTAAACTCATTTTGAGACGTTCATTACATTTATATCTATATTTTGTTATTTATTATCGTAATATAAGTTCGTTTTGAGAATCAAAATATTCTTAACCGTTTATTTGTTCAAAAATACGGAATAAATCTTTTGATCTTTGCCATATTTATTACAGCTTGTAACACAAGTAAGGCTAAGTAAATTTTAAAGCATTGAAATCGTAACGCGTTGAAGTCTCTTACAGTCTGCTACTAATATGCATACAAACTCGATAATAAGTAACGGGGTTTTATTTGAGTGAACAAACATAAGTATTCATATAGAGGTACTTTGCTTATAGAATTAAATTATGTGAAAAAAATACTCAAGTAGAATTCAGATGTGGGATGTAATTTAATTGTTTAAAATAACATGTTATAAATAACAAATTTATAGTCAAACGGGATATTATCTTTTCTATGTATGTCGACTCTCGAAAAGAAAAAGGAAGTAAGCCTCAATTTAAAAAAAAAACTGTTGTTCGACAATCACAATGTATACAACTCAATACACGTTCTGTCAAAAGATTATTACTGAAAATACCTAAATTTTGGTTTCAAGTTTTAAAAAATGATGGCATGTAAAATTTGCAACCAGGAAAAATAGGTTCCGCCTCATCAATTTGATTGGTTTTTTAAACAGCTTTTTCAATTAATGTCATATTGAGTAGATAAAAAATCATTTTAGTCTACATGCACTTGAAGATTGTGTATATGTAATGTTTTCACTTTGGCGTAAAATTATCAAAGAGAAATGTTTGTACCTTTTGTAAAAGGTGTAAAAAGGGTTAGATTAGGTAAGGTTAGCGTGAGTGGGTTTTTTTCCTTTTCACAGTCTATATAAATATAAACCGTAGCTTAGTAGGGCCGGGACAGAAGCTAGCAGAAAAAAGTGGCATGGCGGGGTTCTGGCACTTTTTTTCTAGACAGGGTTCCACCCTTACACTTTTTTGAGATGGAGCTTAATTTTAAAGCATATTTGAAAAATATTTTTTTATCAAGTGTAAAATAACAAGCATATAATCTATTTTTCTTTAATTTACATTTTTTAAAACGTTCAAACTACTAGTTTATTTTCATTTTATATTTTTCGAGCAGAGCAAAGTCTTGTAGCTTGTCATTTTGTAAAAAACGGCTTTGTTACTCAAACGAAATTGAACGTAGATATACATATTTCAAACTATTATGCAATTCATTATATTATACGTGACAACGTTTAGACATGTGAAACGTCATTTAAATGCACTTCTATATTTTGAAATATAGTTTTTGAGCCTTTAAAACACTTGATAATCTTTTCTAATAATATACGAGTTGTAAATTATCAATTAAGAAAGTCCTGTTTCCAATCATAAAAAGAAAATTATATATTTTTTTTCTTTAGTATAAAATTCATTTTACTATGGAACATTTTGTTGTATTTTCTTATTATGTTATTATGTATGGAACTAATTAGATATTATCGCAAAATCAAACAACGAGTAACTTAACAAATAGTCGAACGCATACGATTAAATTAATGTAAAGTATATCTGAAACGGTCAGGTTACTACTATGTATTATAATATCGACTTTGTTTAGGCAAAATACATTAACCCTCACAAAACAATAGTGCCGCGAATGAGGCTTGTTTCTTTTTTCCTGTAAGCAAATTTGGTAGGTCCTTTTTTTGTAAGATCTTGCGTTGAATTTAGATAATAATTCGGCGCTTGCGGCTTGATTGCTGTTGACAAAATGTGTATTTCATTGTATGCACTGTGATTAAATAAGAGCACTTTTCAAAACATTGAAGGATAATGCTTTTTGCATAAACAGAGTCAATATATAAAAGAGAAAAAGAGAAATTGCATA